>QJNY01000584.1:0-47562 GCA_004155945.1 Monosporascus sp. mg162 | reverse complement strand
CGCCCTGCCATACGCCCTGCTACACGCCCTGCCACACGCCCTGCCACACGCCCCGCCACACACCGACGCGCCCTACGAAACGCCCCGTAACGCGCATTCCAACACACCTTTTAACACGTTTCCCGACGTATATATCCAACGTATTAAAGCCGGACAAGAAATGCTCGTGTATATGGGTTAAGGATTCGGTCGAAAATAGTTATCTAATCGGTCGGCTTTGGAGTTTGCAAAATAGGGGTAATATTGGCTTAGGCGCGTTAAGCGGTAATCGGTCGCGGGCAGGTTGAAGGAAAGTAATAGCAATATAGCGTCCGCAACAGATTTTAATATAATGTACATACTTAAAAAAAAAAGCTGTAGATACAGTTAGCAAAGAAGTATTCGATTAATTAGGTTTGATTTGATGTGTTGTAGTTAAGTTATTTGGGTTGATTGTTAGAAGGTGCCAAAAAGTGTCCGACGAGCTTGTGTGTCCGAGGAGCTTATATGGGACGTTATCATAACAAGATTCTTTTAATTAAGAAGGTATTATATGGATTTAAGAAATTACCTTTGTTCTAGTAGAAGGAATTTATTAAGACGTTAAAGAATTTGGAACTTAGCCCTGTTTCTTGTAAATTTTATTGTTTTATTTCTTAAAAGGTACTTATCTTTTTTTTATATAAACGATATCGTTACGGCGTACCGTAAAAAAAAATTAAAACCTCGTCGATTAGGTAATTTAGCAAATAAAAAACGATATACTTTTATAAGGAATAAGGACCTATAATAATTTCTAAGGATCGAAATGATCAAAAAAAAAAGCTGAAAAAAAACTAGCTTTTCCAATTTAACTTTATAAACAAACTAGCTAACCTAATTCCAAAAAAAAGTTTAAATAACTTCTCAGATACGCTAATAACGGGCGTCGAGCTACTGCTGAATCTTAATCTGGCCTATCCAAAGTTCGTTAACAGATACCAGAAAAGGATCGGTTCCATCTTGTACATAACAGTTAATATGCGACCTAATATAACCTTTATAGTATCTCGACTTGCCCGGTTTAACTTGAACCTTAGCGACGCGTATTACAAAACTGCTGATCGAGTTATACTATACCTAATCGGAACCAAAACATTAACGTTGCAGTTCGGAGATAAGGATTCGTTAAATACTTAAAACGACGCTTCCTTTACGGATATTATAATCGACCGAAAAAGTCCTAAGTTTATATTATAAAACTATTTAAAAAAATAATAAAATAACGAGCAAATAAGCGAAATACAGTAATTAATTTTACAATAAAAGCGGAATTATTATCCCTTACACAGGTTATAAAAAAAGCCTTATTTAACTTTCGATTAATCAAGAAATTAAAAATTATCTTAAATACAGTACAGTTAAATAAATAATACGATAATGTCAGCAGTCACAGTGATCGAATGCAGAAAGTTGGCGTAGCTCTGTGTATGTTCTCTTAGATGTTCTACGAATGGACAAATCTAGTCCGCGGGCAATCGCCCTTACATACACGATTAGTTGACAAAGGATCGTCCGTAGACAAAGGCTGTCCCAGGCAGCATTCTGCTGCCTGGCTCAAACAAAGCCTACCAGCCGGCAACACCTGAAAGCACCAATTGCCGACACGCCCTTTTGCGTCAGGTAGCCGCGGCTGGGAAGTCCAAAGTCCAAAATCAAAACCAACCAATCTATGTAGGGATTAAACCCTAATTTTTGCATCAATTTCCGAATGGGGTTTATGCATTAGCCGTTGCACCAACCAAATCTCAAGTGCCTTTTAACTTATCCTGTATTTTCTCAAGTCCCAAGTTCTGTATAAATCGTTCAAAATCTACTTTATCAAATGGCTTCGTCAGACCGTCGGCAGGATTGTTTTTGCTTTCTACGTACTGGAAGCTGATGTTTCCTACCTGGACCTCCTGGCGTACATAATGGTATTCAACTCGAATGTAACGTTTTTTTCTTAACATCTATATCTCTTTCACCCATTTAAGTGCACCTATATTATCTTCCAGAATAGGAATGGGTCCTTTAGGCATAAGTTCCAACTTTATCAGAAAGTTCCTAATCCCAGCTGCTTTCGCTGCAGCTGTTCCTGCTCCCACATATTCTGCTTCCGTGGTACATCTCGTAACAACGCCCTGTAACTTTGAAAACCATAATACGGGCGCTCCAGCCATAAAAAATACACACCCTGTTGTGGACTTCGCCGATTCGCTGTTATCTGCAAAGCTTATATCCACTGCTCCAAACAGCCCTAGGTTGTTATACTTTTGATGCGGGTAGTCTCGTTTTAACTTCCGGTACCTAAAAGATAAATTTACTGTACCGTTTAGGTATCGTAGCAATCTTTTGATACATTCCTGGTATCTTAGGGATGGGTTGCTTATAAACCTCGCCCAAGTCGACGTCGCAAACGCTATATCTGGTCTACTGATCCAACTTAAAAAGTTAAATTTCCCTACCAGGCTTACGTATTCGAATATATCGTCTTTGCTAGCCTCGCCGTCATGTCTTACTGCATGCTTCAAGTAATCCTTAACAAATAACGTAAGCTCCTTTCTTATAATATCCAAGCCCATTAATTTCAATAACTTCTTAATATATTGCTGCTAATCCAGTCTAACGTCGCCAGTCGATAAGGAACGAATAATCCGTATACCTAAGTACCAATCCGCGTCTCCCAAATCCTTAATAGAAACGTTTTTAACGATCTCCTTAGCAACGTTTTTAAGGTACTATCTATTAGCCCCGAAAAGCAAAAAATCATTAACGTATAAAGCGATAATATAACCAATCTTAAGGTTAAAGTAAATCGCATTATCAGAAATCAATAAGTAAAAGCCTTACTTCGTAAGTATCTTTTTAACTCTTTTCTGCTAAGCAGCTCCGGCCTACTTTAGGCCGTACAAAAGGTTTATCAACTTAATAACCTTCTTAAGGGAAAACCGGTAAGCTTCCCTATCCTCCAGGTACGTATCGAAATACTCCTTTAATATAAGGAACTACTTTATGTAAATATCTTCCTTTAACTTGCTATTTAGGTACGTAACGATAAAGTCGATCTAAAGTATATACCAGCCCAAATAAACAGCCAGCGCTATCAAAATTCTCCAATATATAGCCCTTGCTGTATTCGTTACGGTTTTATTATAATTAATTCCTTTTCGCTAGGTAAACCTTTTCGCGCAGATACGGGCTTTATACTTATCTAATTCTCTTATAAACGTATACTTTTTTTTTAGCACCCATTTGGCATCTACAAGGTATTTATGGGCTTTTTTGCCAAGGGGGGTAAATTTAAAAGTTTTACGCGAAAGATTTTTTTTAATTTTAATAAAGATTGCTTTAAGCCATATTTTTCGTTCTGGGCTTTCCATAGCTTTTTTTAATAATGGGCCGTCGTCCGTTACTACGAACAGCTTCCAGGTAGTAAATAATTTGCTTAAGTTAATATATTTTAAGTCCTTAATTTTAAAAATCCTATCGTATTTATCCTTTAACATATTAACTATCTGCTGGTATTCGTAAATATTTCGGATAACCTGATTAATATTTCCGTTACCACCGAAGAAATCGTCGTCATCATCGTTCATCAATGAGTTAAAATGGAAGATATGTAGGCTATAATCTTCGCTTTTTTAGGTTAAAGTTAGCTTTAATTTATGCATTAGTTTAAAAGCTTTATCTGGGGCTTCTAAGGTGTACAGGTCGGGGACCGTCTTCTTCGGGCGTCCCTTTTTACGCTTAATTTTCTTGGTTTCCTGATCCGTATCGTCCTCAGAAACAACGTTATGGTCCTTATTTTTTACTTCGACACCTTTCTGTTTTTGGCGGTATTTCAGGCGTTTCTATACTGCTTATAAAAGCGATCGAATAATATCCTTAAGGTTAAGTAACTAACTTAATTCTTCCAGGTTCTTATAAACAGTAATATAAGGTGTTATCAGTAACCTACCGCCCTTTAGGAGCCATACCTTATAGTTATATATCCCTTAATACCTTAGCAGCATACCTTTTGCTTTACGGGCTGCTAGCTTTTCTGACCTAATCCTATAGTTCCCATCGATCAGGATTATGTACCTGCTGCCGAGGATTCGAAAATAACTATTATTAAATTTATAAGATTTATCAGGTTCGAATGCATTTTTAAAGTATTCGATTAATATTATGTCCTTTACCGTAAATTGTTCCGTTTTGTTAACTATATATATTATAACTTTTATTATAAGGTCCCAGAAATACGTCGGTATTTTTATTTAGGTTAAAATTATACGCGCTTCGTTCCATAGGAACTAAATACCTTTTTTTACAACTTTATTCTAATATTGGTTATAAAAGCTGAAAATTACCAATTTAATGCCTTTAACTGCGTAAAACTTTTTAATTATAATTATGCCGAACTCCCTGCTGCCGTCCAAGCGTAAAATCTGCATTTTTTTACCTCGACCTTCTGCATTAAAGGGTACTATTTCCAAACGCTTAATTAATCGTATAATATACGCGCATAAATTTTGCTATACCTCGTCCTTGGTTTTGAACGAATAATACTTTCTGTAACGCAAAAAGTTTTCTGTAATAAAACCGAAATAGCTGTTATTTTCAATATTAACGGGCTTAACTAAGCCCACATTACACCAAATAATTTCTCTTATATATCGTCCTCGTTTTTAAGGGTTTATAAACGGGATTTTCCGTATCTTCCCTTTATTACACGTTATGCAGGAAAGCGATTTCATATCGTTAAGGTTTAAATTTATCCCCGTAAACCTTTTAATAATCCAAATTAATCGTTTAATACTGGGATAGCAAAAGCGGCGGTATTATAAGATAATTTTCTTTATAACTTCGTCTGTCATAAAAACCTTACTATTGTTAAGGGCCCTTACAAGGGCGTTTTTTAAGTCGTTAACCAGGTTACCGTTATCCTTCTTACCGAATGGCCCCCCCAGCCCATATCTCTATTAATAATTCTTATTATTCGTCGATTCCGGGGCCTTAATAATAGGCTTCGGCTTCCTATAAAACCATAAGAAAAAACCTTTCCGAAGTACGTTAATCGTTATCAACTACGTTCCATCAAGGTTTACCAAAATATTTCGATTTAAGTAACCACCTTTTTTATAAAATATCTTTCCGGAAAACACCTTCAAGGGGAAGTTATTAATATATAACGTATACTTTACCATAATCTTATTGTTTTTTTCATAAAGCCCTTTTAAAGGCTACTTTACTATTCTAACGGCAATGGCGACGATAAGTCCTTTACCTGTCATAATATGGATTCCCTTATTCTTAATATCTAAAACCGAATTCTTTTCGAAATCCTTAATATTATTCGTAATATTAACGTTCGCTCCTAAGTCCCAAAGCAGTTTATCTTTATTATTCTCCATAAATAAATGGATATACAACAGCATAACATTACCTATAACAGTTGCTTCAAGGCTTTTAATCGCTATAACTATCGTTTCGGGGTAGTTAGCCGCCTACAGCTTAAGGCAGTTAACCGCCTGCAGCTTAAGGCAGTTAGCTACCTGCAGCTTAATGCAATCGGCCATTATAGCCTTAGGGCAATAGGCCATTAAAGCTACAGGCTAGTCGCCCTTTATAACAGTTGCTTCCGGATATTCAGCCCCTTAAAGCGTCTTATCATATTACTGCATCAGGTCCTAAAGCTGTTATTCGTCAATATAAACGCTAAACGTTTTTCCACTGGAACGATACAAATCTCCCAAGCCTTCAGGAATAAATTGCTCCTTACCCGGTCCATTACCGCAGGTGTTACCGCGGGTATTGCGAAAGCTGTTACTTTAGTTATTGTTATTACCCTAACTTCGGCCTCCATTTCGGCCTTACTTTCCTTTCTTACCTTTGCTGTTTTTCTTTTTTTGGGGCTTAAAGCAATCCTTCGCTAAATATCCGTACTTGCCACAGTTAAAGCAAAGTAATTCCCCGTTCTTATTTCATGCGGGCTTATTATCCCGGAAGTTGTTATTACTTCCCTTGCTTTTTTGTATATTATAAAACCGTCCGTTATTCTTCTTCTTGTTATTGGTACGGTCGTGGAACTTGCTGTTGAAATCGTCGATCAGTTGCTGGAAGAAATAATCCGTTTGCCGCAGCACTAACTGCATTATTTTGTACCAGCTGCCAACCTTATCCTCCACAATAATAAGAAACATGGTAATATATTCTTCGGTCCTAAGCTTCATACCACAGCCCTTTACCTTCCGCAAAAGCTTCTAAAATTTGGTAATAAACTAAACTAGGTTTCCTCCATCATATGTAATTTTGCTTAATTCTTTCCAAAAGAACCTCTACCGGGCCTTGCCCGTTGCTGCATAGGTTTTCCGGAACGTCCTTAACATCTTCGTCCCCTTTTTGATCTCTATAATCAACTCTAAAAGCGCCCTTTTGCAGGTTTTGATGATAACCTTCGCGAAACGTAACTAATCCAATTACTTCAGCTTTATTCCGTCCTTATAGCCAATCTCTTCCAGTATAAGGTTAAAGGCGTTATTCCAAAGCTTTTAATTAACCTAACCTAACAGGTAATTTTCCTTATCTAAGGAAAAATCAAAGCGCTTCCAACAAAACTTCGAATCGTTACTAAACTTTTTAAAATCCTTCTTATCCTTCAGACGTGCACCTAACTTACTGAAACTATTTAAACTGCTAAAGCCGGAAAAGCTGCTACTAGGGAAACTGTAACGGTTTTTTTTCTTCCTTAAAGGACCCTTAAACAAGTCCGAAAAAAAAAATAAGAAACTATCTAAATTATTAAGGTTGTTATATACCACTTTTTTTCCCTTAAATAACTTAAGTAGCTTTACCTTCTTTTCCTCGCTTTTTTTTTTCTTAAGGTCCAACTTCTTTTCCACATCGCTCTCTAGTACGATAGGTACTTCCTTAAAGCCATTCACCTTAACTTCAGGCGCAGCGCTTTACAATGCTTTCGGTTGCACATTTATGCTGCGCAAGCTTTTAAAACTCCGCGTCTTAGGTTAAAACGTATCCAACAACTGTATTATCATGTTATTCATCTGCTCCATCGTATCGTTATATCTTTCGCTTTGGAACTTTAGCTCCCTAATATTATCCTCGACCTATTAGTATCTTTTTTCCCGCGCCCTAACGTCGCGTTTAATGCCACTCATGTTGGTACCCAGGGACGTATAAAGCTTATTCAGGTCGGCTTCGGGTTGCTATCTCTGGATGGGGGTTCTCAGCGGCTGCTAAAGCAGTAAAGCGTCTCCCACCAAGAATGCTTCGTACTCCTGTTCTCCCTCGCCGAAAAACTCTTCGTCTTGGGGAACCTCCTAATCGGAAAAAGGTCCAAGCAGGAAAAAAGGAAAGGGGTCTTCGTTCGTATGCTTGCTCGCCATCGTTAACTACTACTCGACTTTCTCCTAAATCGTTAGCTAAACGGCTTTTTCTTAAGTCTCGTACTTTCTCTATTAACTTAGCTTTTCAAACTGCAATCAACTACTTCGTATAACGTGCTAGGTTGCCAATCCACCAAAAAATGCTACCATATCAGCAGTCACAGTGATCGAATGCAGAAAGTTAGCGTAGCTCTATGTATGTTCTCTTAGGTGTTCTACGAATGGACAAATCTAGTCCGCGGGCAATCGCCCTTACATACACGATTAATTGACAAAGGATCGTCCGTAAACAAAGGCTGTCCCAGGCAGCATTCTGCTGCCTGGCTCAAACAAAGCCTACCAGCCGGCAACACCTGAAAGCACCAATTGCCGACAGATAATCAATAAATAATACGGCTTATTAACGCCGACGTCGCCCTGTTACAAACGAAACTGCGGTATATAGATATACATAATTACTAGTTACGAAAAGCCGCAGAAAAGAATATAATCAAAATAAACTATACGTTTACAGGCAATATATTAGCTATAAATTAACAAAAGCCCTATTACGAAAACCTTTTAAGCACTTTAAAAAGCAGCTAGAATTAAGAAATATTACGAAAGCCCTCGATCGGCGGAAAAATACCCTGCGAATAATTCCAAAGAAAGAATTGGCTAATTAAAAGGATTTAATCGCCGGAGGAGAGGTAAAATGGAACGCTACGGCTTAAAGAAGTGATAAAGTATAACGGTTAACGCCGTAATTGCGTCGAAGTGTTAAGGGGGTGTATTAGCTAGCAGGGGGTGCGCTAGCACCCCATATACGATAAGATTCCCTTTGATCAGAACATATATGTTCCGTAGCTAAACTACTTCAAAGATTAGTACGCGTTGCGAAAGTGCACGCAACTAGCTAATTAATACAACACATCTGATGTTTCCTATATCTGACACTTTTAGCTCAGTGGTAACAGGGCCGCCACTGTGACAATTATGCTTTAAATCTCTTGGGTCCTTAAAGGTTCGATCCCGTCCAAGATAACCTAGCCTAGAGGGCAGGTGTGAGGAGTACATCCGGTGTGCGGGGTACGTCCGAGACCACCTAGCCAAGAGAGGTAGCGTTTAAGGACGTATGCTGGAGGCGTGCAAGGTCGAATATGCTAATGGACGCTGCTGTTAAGTTCCGGTCCGTCAAATCTTAATAGGGGCTTACAAGTAGGGATGCGTCGGGTGCTGTGGATGTACCGGCAGCTACTTGAGGGATTTAACGATAAAGTCGATCTGCCATATATGCTACCCCATGGACGCTGCCAATGCTATGAGGATACGCCAATGCACTACGCGTACAGTGCTCGCAGCTGTTTCGTTATAGTCTATTCCTTTATGCTAGGTAAAGCCTCGAACGCAGATACGGGCCTTATACTTCTCCAATTCGCCCGTGGAGGTATACTTGTTCTTCAAGACCAATTTGGCATCGATCAGGTGGCCCTTAACAATTGCTTCAGTTGCTGGACGGAATGCAAAGGTTCCTCGCTGTAGGTTATCTCCAATCTCCTTATTAATGGCCTTAAGCTACATATCCCATTCAGGGCTTTCTATAGCTTCCTTAAGCCTGGGCCCATCGCCATCAATATTGAATAAATATGGATAAACGTTCTGTACATGCATCAATCCGTAAGCTTGTCGGATAACGTATTGGACATCTGGAACTCCGTAAAAGGCGTCTTCCGAATCGTTAAAAAAATTGAAGTTATGGACTCCTAAATAAGGATCAGCGCCCTCTTAGATTAAGGCCTTCATAATCTCAGGGTCCTCGTTAAAAGCTTCGCATTCGTACAGCTCTGGCTTAACTTTCTTAAGTTTGCCACGCTTTCGTTTCACGGTCTTCGTCTCGTCGTCTGTCTGGTCGTTTGATACGACGTTATCATCGCGGTTATGAACGCTAATACCCTTCTTCCTGGGTCGATAGCAGAGTTTGCGCTATACGTAAAGACGTAAAGACCTTATAACGTCCTTTGGGTCGAATGGCTCGTTTTCGCCTGTCTCTTCGTAAACTCGCACGTGCGGTGTAACTAGGAAACGGCCGCCTTTTAACAGCCAGACCTTATAGTTGTAGGTGCCCTGATAGCCTAGAAACAGGCCCTTGGCCCTCTATACCTCCAGCTTTTCAGCTTTAATTTGGTGATTTTCGTCGATCAGGACGGTGTAGCGACTGCCAATAATACGGAGGTGGACATTGTCAGGCTTCGAATCATTCGTGTTATCCTTGGCTCCCAACGCTCGGTTATAACACTTCTGTAACGTAACGTCTTCGATCGTGAACTGTCCTGTGCGGTTAAGTATATAGACTATTGCTTCCATAACGTAATCCCAAAAGCAGGTTAAAATACGCATCTGGATAACTATGTCGCGAGCGCTGTCTTGGACGATTCGTATGCTTTTCTTTGGGATACCGTTTTGGTACTGATTGTAAGGATTGGAGTTGATCAATTTAACCCCTTCGATGTCGCAGAAGGTTTCGAACAGGCTTATTCCGAATTCCCTTCCTCCGTCGATTCGGAAGGTCCTAACGGTCTTGTTGTCGAGGACTAACCTGGTTTTAACGTTCGTTATATAGGAGCAAAGGTGCTGTTACACTTCGTCCTTGGTTTTATATACTTTAAAAACGCGGTAGCAGCTAACGTCGTTTATAAGAAGACTATAATACGGGTGGCCGTCGATAGTAACGAGCTTGATCTAGTCCACGTTACACCAAAAAAGCTCCCCAACGTACGTTCCACGTTTCTAGAGGTCCTTCGAGGGTATCTTAGTAATTTTAGCTCTGTTATAAATCTCGCAGACAATTAGTTCGACGTCTGATTCCTTTAAGTCTATTCCTGTAGTCATTTTAATAGTCCACTTCAATTGTTAATCGCTGGAGTGGCATAAACGGCGGTGCCAAAAAATAAACTTCTTTATAACAGCTCTTATTATTAAAACCTTTTTATCAACAGTGGAAGCCTGATAGAAAGTCATTAGTAGGTCGTTTATCTTCCTTTTTGCCACGTCTAGCGCGTATCCCTATTGATTATTGTCAGAGAGGTTTCTAACGGTAGGCTTCTTTCGACCGTACGTCTAAAAAAGGAATTCTCGCTTCGGTACGTCTATTATAGTTAACTTCGTTCCGTTATTATTAATTAAACAATTTTTGTTAAGGCATTCCCCGCATCTATAAAAGATCTCGCCGGAGAATATATGTAACGAGAACGTTGGCATATATAACGTATATCGCAAAGCTATAAAGTTATATTCGCCCTTCGGACCTCTAAGATCTCAGCTAACTATACCGATCTTTTCGGCCTAGACAGATCCTCTGCTAATAACGATTATAAGCTTTCTGTCTTTAACGTCTAGTAACTGCTCTGGGAAATAATCCTTCGCGTTATTCGTAATAAATGCGTTGGCTCCCGAATTTTACAATATCTTATTTGCGGTTTCTCTTTTGTACGTTATGTGATTAAAAAATTATGGCTCGGGGCTCGTCGATAGTTGCATTGCCAGGAAGCTTCTTTGATGTACCAGTGCTTCCAGTGTTTCCAGCGCCTTTAGTGCTTCTAGATTTGGGCCCTTCAGGGCGCTGAGTGTTATCTTCAGGGGTAAGGGCGCCCTCTAGGGCAGCTCTCCTTGCAGTTACGCTCTCTGGCGTTGTGTTCTGTTGCATGGCGCGATCGAATAGCTCTATAACCTCTCTCATTTCCGATTGGTCGACTGCTACAGAGTAACCAGCCTAATACCTTTTCGGGGGCTGATTGTACAGGTCTTCAAGACCGTCTGGGATGAAATTCGCCTTTGACTGTCGCTGCTGAGCGTTGTTGCTGCTGCCATTGTTATTAGACCTGCCGTTATTGCCGTTGTTTCGGCCGTTACTGCGTTAATCGTTGCGCTGATCATTGCCATCCTTCTTGGGCTTACGGCAGTCTTTTGCCAAATGGCCGTATTTTCCACAGTTCTAATAAAGAGGTTCGCCTTTCGCATTCCATGAGGGCTTGTCGCCATTGTTATTCTTCCCCTTGTTATTATTGTTTTGGCCTCTCGCGTTATAGCTTTAGCCCTTAGGCTTATCGTTGCTATTGCTCTCACCTTTTAGCTTGCCAATGCGATAATAGAACTCGTTATTAAAGTCATTAATAAGGCGGTAAATCATATAACCCGTTTTTCGGTTATTATTAAGTTATTTAAATTTGTTGTTACGAGGTGCTAAAAAATGTCCCGTTTATAGGGATGTCCCGTTTATAGGTATGTTTCGTTTATAAGTATATTTCGTTTATAGGTATGTCCCGTTTATAGGTAAGTCCCGTTTATAGGTATGTCTCGTTTATATGTATGGGACGTTAATGCCAAAAATTTAATATACGCGTATGTATATTTTGTTCAAAGGGCGTAACGAGATAAAATTAAGAGAATTCGGTTTTATTGTATTCGGAAAGCGGTAATAAAGACGCGATAAGTTCGGGCTGTAGCTGTTATACGCGTTAGGGTTTAAAAGTAGCAAACAGATTCTGATTAGGACTAAAGTGGTACTGATAATAAGCCATGATCGTAGTAACCGTATAAATGTATGTCTAGTTATAAAAAACGTCTTATTATTAAGTTATCACGGATTTTCGTTTATTTAAAGAAGCAAATGCTGCAAATGAACCTCTTTTTCGCATAACTACAACTCAGGCCTCGCTGGCTCGTTACGGGAATTTGGGATTTGATTGGTTAATTTTTAACGTTGTGGAGCGGTACTTGAGTGACTTCGAAGAAAATGGAGAACGAGCCAGCGTGGCCTGAGCTAGCTGAGGTAACCTCACTGTACGTTTGGGAAGCGTGGTTATGTAACATAATGTACTAGCGCCCTTTAGGCTCAGCCGGGCGGAAATAGAATTTCCACCACGAAAACTGGCCAAAACGGCTAGCTCTTAGGTCCATTAAATCACGTGCTTTCGACCAACATTCTGGAGCTTTTATCACGTGCAATATTTCCGCCATGTTGCGTCGCCTACTGCCGAGCCCTTTATCATCGCTTCGCTGAACTTTTACGCCTCCTGCCTCCGCTATGTTCTCCGGAATCGTGTTACCCACCACATCCTCTCCCGCGCCCTCGATAGTAGCATTATGCCGTCCGGCGACGTACAACGCGACAGTTGAATGCACAAACTGTACGGGTCGCACTGACTGGGACTCGCACATGTCCCTTTAATGCACCATCCCGCTATGGCGATGCAGACGCCTTGCTGCTTTGAGTGGAGACCTGCCTTTTGCCTCGTTCTCACAATTCGATGAGCTGCATATGTGGCCTACCACCGGTGAGTGGGCGATAATGGTAGGCCACCCGCCTCCCTCGCTCCGCGCGGCACGCTGCCACGTTGCTCGCGCTGGGTCTCTGCCACAACCCCGCTGAGCCTGCCCACTAACGTTAACACATGATAAATATATCCTTCTTATCCTGCCTGAGTTCTTCCATCAACTGGATTTTCACTGCTATCGTTTCATTCCTCACTTGGAGCTCGTTCATATTCCGACTAAAAACCCCCCTCGCGAACCGCTCCATGGCGGATTTCAAGAGAGGGCTCGGCGCCGCCAGAAAGGGCGGCGAGTATGGACTGCGACGTGGAATGGGCAATTCGGGACCAAATCGAGGGCCATGCTCCCATTTCAGGAAGTATGGGACGTGTACGTGACAGGGATACCATCCTTTTCCACGATGGAGAATGCTAACCTGTACTTTCACAATCAGGCAGGTTCGGGAGCGCATGCAGATTCTCTCATGACCTGGGTTCCAGCGAACATCAAGACCATGGATCGGCAAAGCGCGATAGCAGGGCTGACGAAACGCCGGAGGAACATCGTGCCAGGGCCAGCTATAATTCCTGGAGAAGTCTCATTCGGAGGCTGCCCCAAGCAAATGATCTCTATGCCATGCAAAGTCTATGGGATGGGGCTCTTGACATCCGTACGTCCGCTCTTGTGCTTGGATCCGTGCTCTCATCTTATTCATGATTGGGCTACGTTGAACATCCGCGACTTTTCTGCAGTGAACAGCGATGATAGGGACTGGAAGCAGACTCTCCCGAAAGATCTGGACAATGACGACGAATATCACGGTCGGAATCACATCCAAGCTCTCTTGAGCAAACGAGCACAGGCCGGCCAGTACGATAGGCTTATCGAAATTTCGCGATCATTCCTCCTAGTCATGACGCATTCAGCCATGGTGGACTGCCTATCGGTGGACACATACGTTGGGAGCTTATACAGCTTCATGTCGGGAGCAAATGGCACGCGAGCGATTCCATTCTTCCAACATCTCTGCGAGATCCTTGTGGCTACTCGTGCAGAGACTGTTCAAACAATTCCACTAGTTAGGCTCGATTCAACTCTGATTGCTCTCTCCACTGCCCTCTCCGAATTAATCCGGCGCGAAGCTCGGGCCAGATACAACGAGGACCTTCCCAATCTAATCAATTCCTTGGAGACTGCTGCCCAGTTGATCACGGAGGAGCCAACTGTTACGTCTAACATAATCATCAGTCGGACTAGAGACCTTCGCGCCGTAATTACTCGCGCATGCGGATTACTCTCTGATGTTGAGTTTGAAGAACACTCGACTTCGGTCCTCCGCTCAACATACCCCCGTGATATTGTCATGCCTGGAGAGCGCCACGATAACGACAAGGCCGACATCACGAAAATCAACATATTTCCCACACGTGCAGAGATAATGAGCGATGCGAGAGAATTCCTGCCTTCCACCGATCCAGATCAGCCGCATTTCCTTACCAGCAAACCAGAGAGACACATCGACACTTACTTCCGCCTCCTTCGTCACGATACCTTCGGCAAGCTAAAAGACGCTCTCGGAAGCTTGATGAAGAATATCATTAGTGACCCGAATCAACTCACAAACCCAAGGCTTGAGTTCGGAGACACCCGCACTTACACCTACTCAAACGCGTTTGTGAGTTACCTGATGCTCAACAGCCGCGGAGGGTTACAAGCTCGAATATCCTTCCTTGAGCCTTATTCTATCCGCAGAGGGTCTACAGTGGATAGGCGCAAATGGTGGGAGGAATCAAGGCGCCTAGGAGAGGGCGTTCTCCTCTCCTTTATCTGGATACAGGATTCAACTGTTCAACACCTGTTCTTTACTGTCGCCGAGAGAAGCATAGAGACAAGAAATGATGATAGCCTGACCCACAACGACAATACGGCAACTGTCACAACCAAGCTAGCGACGCAGGATCAGCCAGCCGTCGAAGCCTTGCTTGACTTAAGCCGCCAGAAGATTCGCGGCGTTCTACTCGAATTTCCACATGTCCTCCCGGCTACATTCGTTCCTGTGCTGGAGAACTTGCAGAACATGCAACGCCTAAGCCGACTACCGTTCCGCGAATGGATCCTGCCCGATCGCGTCGACGGTCCACCAGGTGTCAAGCTTGACGTTCCACCGCCACTATATGCTCGACACGCTGGGTTTGCCTTTCCTCTGGCGTCCATTCTCAATCCAGGTGCTAGCACCATGTCATTGCATCCATCATCCTCGGGTAATGACCCCTTTCTTGTTGCTGAGTTGGAGGCGAAGACCGAACTTGATCATGGGCAATGTGTGGCGTTGGTTGCAGCACTTACTCGTGAATTCGCATTCATTCAAGGTCCCCCAGGGACGGGGAAGTCCTACCTTGGAGTTAAGCTGATGAAGGTTCTCCTGGATGTTAAGCGGAGGGCACATCTTGGCCCGATTGTTGTTGTGTAAGTGCCATATCTCGTTCGAGTATCAATATCTACCGTTATCCATCTGGTTCTTTCTTGTATACACCACCCTTCCAGCCCCAGAGTAACAACCAGGTAATGTTGCCCGCATTGGAAGGGTGTCTGCGTACGTATTGTGGAGCTTCATTGGCTTCAGCCTACAATACCTTATCGACAGGCCGTCCGCTGGAGCTGGAAAGGTGTTGTAGCTCCCGGGCTTCAGGCTTAAGCACTGCATTTGACTGTCCATTCCCTGCATATTTCTACGCTTGAAGATGCTTGCGAAGATGCTTCTCACCCTTCTCGCTCCGACATCCGTCGCTTTCCAGCACATTGTTGGTTGCGCAATCAGCATCACGACATGGAGTTTGCTGACATCCGCAGGTGCTATACGAACCATGCGTTGGACCAATTTCTGGAGCACCTCATTAATACGGGCATCCCGAAGATCATTCGTGTTGGCGGTCAAAGCCGCTCCGAGTTGCTTGAGAATCACAATCTCCGGAATATCACACAGACCGAAGCGAAGAGCAAACACGAACGTTGGCAGGCTGCCACTGCCTACCAGAAATTGGACGAGTATGAAGCAAGGTCAAAACGTATCCTAGGTCGACTACATAGCATACAGAAGCGGGTAGAGTGGAAGTATTTCGAGCGCCACATTGCCCGAAATTACAGTCGCATACACGCTCAATTCAATCCGGTCGACGGGGATGGATACACCCTTGTTGGTCGGCATCCCTTTGATATCTGGGTGGCTGGCGGTGCATTGGACGATCGTTTCGTCGCACAGCTCGGAACAGCCTCCACAACATTGGGTTCAGCCAGCATCATCCAGAAGGCAGTAAGAAATGTCCAGTCTCTTTCATACGCCGAGAGGCGCATGCTTATTGAGCTTTGGACTCAAGAGCTCCAGCGGGACGCAGCAGAAGAATTCTTTGAAATAATCAAGGATGCTGAAGCCACCCAACGTTGTCTTACGAATGTCCACGAGGAGGTCAATCGACGGGTACTGCAAAATGCGGACGTCATCGGCCTCACAACAAGTGGCCTTGCGAAGAATATCTCAACCCTGCAACATGTGCGATCCAAGGTTGTCATTTGCGAGGAAGCTGGTGAAGTGACGGAGCCGCACATCATATCCGCGCTGCTACCCACCGTGGAACACTTGATTCAGATCGGCGATCATCAACAACTACGTCCGTCCATCAACAATTTCCATGATCTATCCCTCGAAAGCGACCAGGGGATCTTATATCAGCTAGATCGGAGCCAATTTGAACGACTTTCAGTTGGCGAGCGCGGAAGACCCTCGATGCCCGTTGCTCAGCTGAATGTTCAGAGACGCATGCGCCCTGACATCTCTACTCTGATTCGAGAGACGATCTACGACAAGTTGATTGACCATCCAAGCACAGCGCAACTTCCCGACGTTGTCGGCATGCGCAAGAATGTATTTTGGCTCGACCACGAGAACATGGAAGACGAAAAGCAGGCAGAAATACACCATAAAAAATCAAAGTCCAACGACTTGGGAAGTCGAGATGGTGCATGCCCTAGTCCGTCATGTGGTCCGCCAAGGAGTCTACGCTAGCAGCGATATCGCTGTATTGACACCGTACACTGGCCAGCTACAGAAACTACGTACAGCAATGCGCAATGACTTCGAGATTGTTCTCAGCGAGCGGGATCAGGACGCCTTGATTAAGGATGGGTTTACTGCTCAAGATCCTTCCGAGGACCAAGCTGCTGTGGAGCAGGACAACAAGAGAAAGCCTCTAGAGAAGAAGAAGCTAAGCGATCTTCTCCGCGTGGCCACTGTCGATAATTTCCAGGGCGAAGAGGCCAAGATCATCATCGTCTCTTTGGTTCGAAGCAACAAAGATCGGAAAGTCGGATTTCTCAAGACCACGAATCGCATCAATGTTCTCCTGAGCCGTGCCCAGCACGGAATGTACCTCATTGGCAACACTGACACATACTCGAACGTGCCAATGTGGCACAGGGTCATCAATATGCTACGTGCCAAGGACTCCGTCGGCCCGTCTTTGGACCTCTGCTGCCCCCGACACATGGACACTGCGATTCAGGTCCAACAGCCAGACGACTTTGCTAAGTTTAGCCCTGAAGGTGGTTGCCGGGAAGCCTGTATGGACCGCCTCCCAGATTGCGGACACCGATGTCAGGCGAGATGTCATTCCAAAGCTATGCATGAGGTTTTCAAATGCGAACAGCCCTGCCAACGCCGACATAAGCCTTGCGATCATCCTTGCCAGAAGCCAACCTGTGGCGAGGATTGCGGAAGATGCATGGTCGCGTTGAACAACGTACAACTCCCATGCGGCCATTTCAAAGACAACGTCCCTTGCTACCTGACGCAAAATCTCAACGCCATCCAATGCAACGTTGTCGTGAACAAGACGGTCCCTGGCTGTGGTCACATAGTTCAGGTGCAGTGTTCTCAGGATGTGAACAAGGAAAAATACCGGTGCCCGAATCCTTGTGGGACGACTCTGACTTGCGGCCACCCTTGTCCGGGCTCATGTGGTTGTTGCAACATCAAAGACTATGAAGGAAGCCCTATCGTGAAGCACTCCAAGTGTGACAAAGTATGTGGCAGGCGCTTTGGAACGTGCAATCATACTTGTCCCAAGCGATGCCATGATGGGTCGGATTGTGGTCTATGTATGTCCAGGTGCGAGGTAAGTACTATGAACTCACTCTATCGATCCTTCTTCTTGACACTGCATAGGTAGCGTGTAAGCACTCTCGTTGCACTCTCAGGTGCCACGAAGCATGCACACCATGTATCGAGCGATGCACATGGTCCTGTCCACACCAGGGAGAGTGCACAATGCCCTGTTCGGCACCGTGTAACCGTCTTCCATGCAATAAACACTGCACCAGGCTGCTTCCTTGCGGTCACCAGTGTCCTGGACTTTGCGGAGAAGATTGCCTTCCGGAGTATTGCAAGGAATGTGCAATGAAACTCGACGCCCAGGTTGACATGATTGAGTTTAAGGAGTATGGGGAGATTGATCTAGATGAGACTCCGGTGATTGCTCTCGCTTGTGGGCATTTCTTCACCGCCGAAACCTTAGACGGTACGTAAGGCTGGGGTAACAAAACCCCATGTCGTCCACGCTTCGTTATTTGAAGGTCTTCTAGAACAGCGTCCCATAGGATGTTTCTCCATCCCTACCTATCCCAGTCTCTGAACTCTGCTAACTTGGTACCGTCACATCTAGGTATGATCGGGCTAAAGGAAGTATACAGGATCGATCCTGTAACCGGCAACATTCTTGGTCTGGAAGACATCTCCTCCAAAATGGCTCTAGCAATTCCAAAGTGCCCACACTGTCAGCGCCCTATCCGGCAATACGCAACACAAAGGTACAATCGGCTCATCAACCATGCCGTTATCGATGAGATGTCAAAGCGATTCATCGTCACGGGTCAGACGGACTTGCAAGAAATAGAGGAGAAACTGATCAAAGTGGAAACTGAATTGGAAGACACTCGTTCAGATGTCACAATGGCCAATATCGTTCCAATCTTGACAGATGCGCGCGATCGAGCCATCAATGACGTCGCACGAAAGCTTCAGACTCGGTATAGGGCATCCGCACAACTTCGGTCTGCTGTTATTCAACTTCAGCGACGCGCAGCTGAACGCCACCAACCTGCGCACAAACTTTACGAAGCTACAGTCCATGCTATGCAGCGGGATGCACCCCTTAAAAGTGTGCTGGCGGCCCTCAAGCTTAAGGATACCACACCGACTGGCGAACGCGATCACCGTATCACACTCGGGGCAAAGATGTTGGAGATTAAGATTGACTGCATTACTATGGAAGACAAGTTCCGTGTCCTCTCGGCTGCGAAGGCGAACTACGGAGATGCAGCTGCTTCTCTAACGTTCTCCGGATGCTCTCCTTTGATCCTGACCAGGCCCTTCCTCCAGTCTTGCGCGGACTTCATCACCAACTGCAGCGAGAATGCCTTACCGAAACTTGCAGTCGAAGCATCACTCTACTACGCGCGGATTGCTCGGATGTTCGAGACATCTGGACTCTCTAACCCCGAGGACCGCGTGATGGCTACCAAATACCATGAGAAGGCCGAGACCTTGCTTGAAGGGGCAGAGAAGCTATGCGAACAAGGGTTCCGCGATGCAGACACTCTATTACAGGCAGTCAATGAGTCCCTTAAGCTCCTGAAGAAGGGGTGGTACGAAGAAGTCACAGCCGAGGAACTCGAGGCGATCAAGAAAGCGATGGTTAGTGGGCCGAGAGGGATCGCTACCCATTCAGGTCACTGGTATAATTGTGTCAATGGACATCCGGTCTGTTTGACCCTTATTCCTTGCCGCATTATTAGACACGTACTGACTAGCAATCGATAGTTTGCCATCGGAGAGTGTGGTATGCCTATGGAGCTTGCACGTTGTCCTGAGTGTGGTGCAAGGATTGGTGGACACAACCATGTAGCTGAGCAGGGTGTGACACGTGCGGAGAATATGGAGCACTGAGGTACTGG
Organism: Monosporascus sp. mg162; assembly: GCA_004155945.1. Classification (NCBI taxonomy): domain Eukaryota; kingdom Fungi; phylum Ascomycota; class Sordariomycetes; order Xylariales; genus Monosporascus; species Monosporascus sp. mg162. The sequence continues at coordinate 27,880 of QJNY01000584.1, read as the reverse complement.
TCTTAAAGTTGAAGCTAGGATATTTGGTTCACTGAATAATCACACTCATGTTACGCTCATAATACTTATTGAAATGTTCCCTGCCTATAACTTCGTTCTTCAAGGCTCTTCCTAGCAAACTGCGGACGGTGTGCGCCTTCTGTATGTAATCCCACGGCCCTTTCAAGAACTCGCGCCTCAAACTGCTGGACTTATATCGGATCATGTGACATAATATACTAGTGCCCTTTCGGCTTAGTAGCCGGGCGTGATAAAACACACTGCCTAACTTCTTTGCAAAACCTTTCCCTTACCAAAATTAGACATTCTATTTTAACGTTAGATATGGAGGTTATTCGGGCATATTGCCCAGTGGGAGTGTAGGCAGTAGTGTGAAATTCGCAGATGTAGATTGCGGGGTTAGAATACATAGCGCGAACGCAGTGAGAAGACATAGAGCGTACGTGATGCAGGTCGGATTCAGCAGGCGTTTGCGCTAAGACGTAAGTCAGCTTATTGTTAGCAGGCGCTCAGAGTTCAAACAAGATCCGTAACAGATATAAACTCTTAATTCCGGACAGGTCTAGCATTAACAGCGCACAGATCAAACTACACGGACGAACACCGGCGCTTTTTATCGGTGGTCCGTAGGGCCAAGAGAGACCAATGGCGGGGCGTCACCAGGGCGGCCGTCACGGATGACAAGCTTTACAAGATTGTTAGCTGGCACAAACCCGGGTCCCGACTGAAGTCCCCACCCTTACGGGTAGGGAGCAAGGTGATAGAGGACACCTTGGGCAAGGCGGAGGCTCTGCGGACAGCAATCCTAAAGCGTTTCTCGGCAGACGATGACCTGGATTCTGGTCCCCTGGAAGGCATGAGCGGTCGGCTCCCTTGGGACACTACGGCGGAACTAGAGGAAGTCGAAGCCCACACCATAGGGGTGCCTAGCACCTATCCCGGAACTGACGGCGTCACGGTTAGACTGCCGAAAGCTAGCTGGAGTGCGGTTAAGTGGTACGTCAAGGACATCTTTAAAAACGCTCTACGGCTCGCGTACTTCCCGATAGCCCGGCGGAACGCAGAAGTGTCGATGATACCCAAGGTGGGAAAGGGAACAAGGACTCGCAAAGGTCTTGGCAAACCATTGCCCTACTCTCCTGCCTCGGCAAGGGACTGGAAAGGCTAGTAGCGAAAAGGCTGGCGTGGGTATCCCTGACAAATAACATTCTTAGCCTACAACACGGCGGGGCGCTTCCTAAGCACTCGGCGATGGATCTGGTGGCCTCCTTTGTACTGATGCGGAACAGGCACTGGCGAGCGGACTAAAGGTTTACAGTATACGAAGGTCGAGCGCAAAAGAGTGCATACGTACCTGGTAAGGCCCACAGTACGCCATAAAGCAGAGTGACGTACAGTGGAAATGAGGCGAGTGGCTCTGTGTGTTAAAGACATTTTCCAGGAGAGTACTTCTAGGGCCTTAGTAGCGTATTGCGGCTAGGGTCGCTTTTCGTACAGCGTACCTGGGCAGGAATAACGGTTTTCAGCCACAGTCCATACTGTGACCAAGACCAAGAATGTGTGCACACTTTTGCGCTCGACCTTCGTACCTAGTCTGTATCTCCACGAGCAAGCTAACCCCGCGTTTGAAAAGCAAGGAAAGCTCCTGTTGCACGGATCGAATGGATGGGACTGAAAAGAGGTCGCGTTTCGCGAGCGTATTTGGTCCCAGCCACCAGCCACTTCCAACTTAGCCACCCGCCAGAGGCACCCGAGGGGACCATTAATTACGGTGTGCCATGGGGATCACTGCGATAAAACCCAAATATTGTACATAGATATACACCAGGGTGAATTTAACTGAGATTTAAATGAGTCAAGCGGACACCCGAAAGACTAGTGCCTAGACCCTAGTTCCTGAATTTACCCACTTCCTGAATCGGTCTACAACACCGAATACGAGGATATCAACAACAACACTCTGATATATCTCAACGAAAACAGTATATTTCTGCTTCATTCTAATTGCCGTTGAAATTGCATGTCCTCCATTGACCTGCAACCGATTTCCATAGCTGCCTCCAGGAAATCTTTCGCGTGCTATTGCCTATACCTTTTAACGGAAGCCTTAGTAGCTTCTTTAGCTTCCATAATTTGTTTAATCTCGGGGAATATACCCTTAGGGTTCCTAGCTACTGTAGTACGTCCTTAGGGCTTTAAAGCTTTTAGCTGCTTTTTTAAATCCCTTTTATCGTAACGCAAAATGGCGTTTTTAGCGGATTTAACGTTTAGGGCCTTAAAGACCTTCCTGAATAAGATGCGAATGTTACGAAGGATAAGGCTTTTTTGCAAACTAATAGCCAGGAGTTGGTCCTGGACGTTTTCCCCCTTTTTGGATATATACCAACATTCGTTAAGGGGCTGATAGGGTGCTCTTGGCTCCGGGGTTAGCTGGCGTAGGAGCTTTTTAATCATCTTCGGGTTTTGGAACGGTTTATCCGCGTCGAATGGCGAGATATATTAGCTAGCAGAGGTGCGCTAGCACTTTATATACGGAGAGATTCCCTTTGATTGGAATATATATGTTCCGTGGCTAGATGTGACGGCTATGGGCTTAACCAACTATTAAACCTAGTCGTACGGTTTATGTTAGCAGTGGTATCGTAAGAATCTGAGCAATAAAGCGATAGTTACGTTTGGTAATAGCAAATGTAAATCTGGATAACTAATTGTTATTGCAAGTTGGTATTATTTAAATTATGGGAAATAACGAACGTATATATTTTAAACGGAATCCCCTTGGATCCGAAAATCTATTCGGATTAATTTGCTGTAATCCTTATGGATCCGAGAATTTATTCGGATCCATACTATATTGATCCGTTTGGATCCGTAGATCTATTCGGATTTACGTTACGTAATTTAAGGTTTTGTATCGGAAGTAATTTATATAACTTCCGACTATCTGCTAATAAGCTAAACTTGTTTAGTTATAATATAATTTTCCTTTTTCTAAGATTTTTACCTTTAAAGATTAATTTGTTTGTCGCATTTATTTGGTAAGTAACTTTTCTTTTTATATATTAACATTTTTTTAATTGTTTTCGTCGTTATGCCTGACCGTATCGAAAAGCAGATATCTCGTAAGCGTTTTAACTAAAAAGAAAAACGCGAAAATTTAATTGCTTATATTTAAAATTAAGATTTCGAAGTTATGCCTTATTTTGCGTATTTTAAACATAAGGAAAAATGCGTTATAATAAAAAACGTAGTTCGTTATGAAAATTACGTTTTGAAAAAACGGAGTTGCGATAAGTCGGGTATTCCTTTTGATTCTTTGCACAACATTAATAAGAAAACGGAACATTTAAAACGCGACGAAATTTTGGCCGAAAAATGATTGTTTTAATCGCAAAAAGAAATAAATAAAGCGATTATCCGTTTCCAGCGATTATAGTATTAGCAAAAGTTTTTTCGGTCCAAAGATGTTAAAGTGATAAATCGTAGGTTTCTGTCGGATATAGGGGACATCAGTTGTGTTGTATTGATGACTAGTTGCAGGTGCTTTAAATCGCTCACTGCAGCTTATATGGAGACTAGCCACGGAACATATAAGTTCCGATCAGAGGGAGCTTTTCCGTATATGGGGGTGCTAGCGCACCCCCTGCTAGCTGACATACCCCCTTAACGCTTTGACGCAGTTACGGCGTTGCGTTATACCTATCATTCCTTAGAGCCATAGCTTTCCATTTTACCTTTCCTCCGGCGATTGATTCCTTTTAATCAGCCAATTCCTTCTCTGAAATTATTCGTAAGGTGTTTTTCCGCCGTTCGAAGGTTTCCGTAATATCCATTAATCCTAGCTGTTTTTTGAAATGTTTGAAAGGTTTACGTAATAGGGCTTTAATTAATCCATTAGCTAATATGTCGCCCGTAGGCGTATAATCCATTTTAATCAAGTTCCTTTTTGCGGTTTCTTGTAGCTAGTGGTTATGTATATCTACGTACCGTAACTTCGTTTGTAATAGGGCGACGTCGGCGTTGATAAGCCGTATGGTTTGTTGATTATCGCACCATATATTTAACGGTCGTATATCTAAGTTAACTTTAAATTTTTTAATTAATCGAAAGCTAAATAAGGCCTTTTTTACGGCCTGCGCAAAGGATAATAATTCCGCTTTTGTTATAAAAGTAATTATTATATTTTGCTTATTCGCCCGTTATTTTATCACTTTTTTAAATAGCTTTATAATATACGTTTAAAAGTTTTTTCGATCGATCGTATTATTTGCAAAGGAAACGTTGCTTTAAGTATTTAATAAATCTTTACTTCCGAATTATAACGTTAAAGTTTTGGTTCCGATTAAGTATAATATAATTCGATTAATAATTTTATAATATACGTTATTAAGGTTTAGGTTAAATCGGGCAAGTCGGAATATTGCAAATAATATATCAGGTCGTATATTAACTACGACGTATAAAATAAAACCGATCTTTTTTTGGTATTTATTAACGGAGCCTAAATAGGTTAGATTAGGATTCGGCAGTAGCTCGACGTTTGTTATTAACGTATCTGGAAGGTTATTTAAATTCTTTTTTAGGACTAAATTAACCAGTTTATTTATAAAGTTTAATTAAAACAGCCAAATTTTTCCGTTAACTTTGTTTCTGATTATTTCGATGTTAAGGAATTATTATAAGTCCTTACCCTTTATAAAGGTATACCGTTTCCGTATCTGTTGGATTAACTGATCGGCGAGGCCTTTATCATTTTTACGGTACGTTACAACAATATTATTTATAAAGAAAAAAATAAGTACTTCTTAACGAATAAAACAGCAAGGTTCGTAAGGAACGGGATTAAGCTTTAGCTTTTTAAATATCTTAATAAAGTCCTTCTATTATAGTAAAGGTAATTCCTTTAATCCGTATAATATTTTCTTAATTAGGAAAATCTTCTTACGTTAAGGGTATTTTAAAGGCGTTTTTATGTACATTTCGTAAAGCAAATTCTAACGGGTATATATTTAGCTTTTTATAACCTTACGGCGGTAACGGTAAATTACGCTTATGTATCCGGTTTTATAACTTAAATACCTTTTTATATGCCAAGGTATTATAACCTTTCCGATTAAGGTAGCGCGTATTTCGGGCAATTAATTTCCTTATATTTCCGCAATTTACCGGCCGGTTATCGTACGTATTAACAAAAAGGGCTAAACGTTTTGCATTAAATGCGGTTTCCTATACCTTATAATCGTTTTTGATAATACCTTTTTAATACGGAACGTATAGGGGGTTTACGCCGATTTCCCGTAAAGTACTTTCGTTTTTTACCGTTACTTTAGATTAAATAGTATAAAGGGAATTTAAGGTTATTTCGATTTTTTCCGTCGGCGTAATAATCGTAATAGTTATTAAGGCAGACGTTAATAAAGGTAATAATCCAAGGCATAAAAGTAGCTCGAATATAACGGTCGTATAAAAGTAATCAATTCTTAAAAAACAAGTTTGTTTTATTTTATTTTATACGCTTTTTACGTTAATATTTTTCTGGATTTATTTTTCCTGTTTAACCGGTAACTAAATTATTTTGCTTAAGTTTTTATCGTTTTTTTGCGAAGGTATATAGTAACTGTTAGCTTAATTAAGTATTTTTATTTATCGGAATAACTTTTATAACTTTTTTTTTATAACGTACAAAAGGTTATCTTTTAAATTTTTGATATTATTTAAAAAGGTAGCCTTTTCGTTAAATTGTACGTTTCGAATAGTAATAACCTTATTAATCAGTAAGTTCCAGATTTCGTAAATATTTGTAAATCGGTAGCCAACGAAGTAACCTATTTATGCTTTAGGATTTAGTTTTTGGAATCTTTGCTTTTTCTTTATAGCGGCAGTTGTTATAACGTAGGCCATATAGCTATACGTTCGCAGGTAAGCTTGTTGGAGCTTTCGATTAAGTACTGTAACGCCGTTTCTGTACGCCAGGTAAATGTAGTAAACCTCGTATAAGTTCTGCCAAAAAAGTGCGTATTTGAGTATACGGTTATATAGATATACTGCCGCTTTAAGGATATATACGATTAGGAACGAAAATAATTTAACGCCATTTCGTATCGCAATCGCTTTTTCCTTTATCATACCCCTTAAGCGCTTTATACCCCTGTTTTGAACCTAGGTATACGGTACTGAAAGCTTAAGTCTGATACTGAAAGGAGACGACTAAAGCATATCCCGAAATTAATAATTCTTCAAAATTTCGTTATCGCATTTAATTATTTATAAGAAAACCTTATCTTGGTTCCTTAGGACCCTTAGGAAGTATCGGAACGCCGTAATCAGTATATTCTGCTCTCGATTTTTAAGGTAAATATCCTAGATAAAGCCTAAGTACCTGTCGGTCGCAAACATAACGTATCTGTACCCTTCAAGGTTTTCTTCGAAATTTATGAAGTCGACGGCGATTCGCTGTCCTAATCGGGAAACTCCCTTCTTCGGCTCGCGGCGTATTAGCCTCTTGGCCTTCGCCTTGCCACATACTTGGCATTCGACTGTTATAGAACCCTTTAAGCGTATTTCCCTTATATAAAACTGTAATTAGGCGATAACTTCAGGCCCTGGGTGTCCTAATTTTAGGTGCCATATCGTACCGTTACCGATTCGTGGTGGTCTCGCTATATATAAGTTGACGTTTCGTTTATAGGTTGTTAAGGCTGCATGGATAACTGTTACGTTAATATTTTCTAGGACGAATTAATTAAACTTATTTATTAACGTAACAATCACCTAATCGTACTTGTTTCGAATAAAAGTTGTTAGTTTTTTTGTTATCCTACTAATACCCCTTTTTCCGGAGTTGCCGGAAAAATACCAGGTTGCATACGAAGTTTTCGTAATATGCTACGTCGTACAAACGTAACGTTTTCGTACTATTAAAACTTCGAAGTAACATATTAACCTTTCCGTACCTTTTGATCGGTACAAAGCTGTCGCCTACGTACACCCCGTCGCCTTATACGGTTAATCTGAAATTTAGGAACTTGTTAATAAGGTTAAAAATATATATCGTAATCCTTAAATCCAAAATGGACGAATTCTTCAAAAGGTAAGATACGACGTTTTTCGCGTTACGTTGATCAAAAATTAAAAAGTACGTTAGGATTCGGTTTTCTCCCTATAAGAATTAATCGGTCTTTTAAGTATTTAACTTTTCCATAAATTTTAATAAACGGTTAATTTTTTCTTTAAGAAATTAATCGGAAGCAATTCGATTTTGAACGAATGCAGTTATCCGATCGTTAAAGCGGAAATATGATAAAGCTTTACTAAAAAATGCATAAAAGCAATAGGATAATATATGAAAAAAGTTTAAGCAGGCCTTATAACGAATACCCTGCACATCCGATTCTTGGCGCTTTCGTTTGTTATTTCGGTCCGTATTAAAACCTTTTCGGCTATTACGCCTCGACCTATATTTTGGAATCCTTTTTCGTTGTTAAAGGTTAATATCCTTAATATCATCCTAATCAAAATTATTTTAATTAAAAGGGCTTATAAAAATCTCTTAAAAGGTTAAAAACGTTCCCTTAATATTTCGTAATGATATAAATAAAAGATAAATCATAATCCAATAATCTAAAAGGTTGGCAGCCACCTTTTAATAACTGATTATATCGTTATCGATCTCGGTTTTTTTTACCATTTAGAAGGTAAATATCCAGGACCCTATAATTAAAGCTATAGCTATATATAGGTCGTTAGCCCATGTAATTACTATTTTCGTTTCTGGGACGCCATAACGTCGTCCCTAAGCCATTACTTTTTGCCATTTTACGATTTATTCGTTTAACTTTTTTGCCGACTTCGAAGCTTACTTCAGTTTTTCACGGTACTTCCGTTAGGTGTTGTTTATAAGCCTGCTGTCATACACCTTGCCGGTTTCGGCCAAAGCGGCGTACCATTTCCGTAAGTTCTTTTTCGGAAGAAAACTTATTTCTTTAATCGCTGGAGATATAAATTCCAGGACCTATTTCGTAAGGTCGATAACGCTTTTACGAAAGGTATCGTATTTTCGATTTTCGTAAATGTAAGCCGTATATTCCTATATATAAACTTATTTACCTTCGGTCGTTATCTTAAAAATATTTATCGGATAATTCGTATAATCGACTTTTTCGACTTATAAGGTTCTTTCGGTAAATAAACTGGCTGCCCGTATAATCGTCTGGCGAATTCGTTTTTTTAGATAGGAGGTTATATCGGGTTTAGTAAGTCTGACAGGCCATAGGTTATCCTGATCAGGATTTATATAATCCCAAATTTCGAACGTATACGCTTTAGTTTCGGATTCGCCTTTGAAGCGATTCCAGTCCTTAGGTCCCTTATAGATGACGGAGGACGTTGACGTTAACGCATTAGTTGCCATTTTTGAATAATGAAGTATATCAGTAATTTGTATTGATGTATTACCTATACCGTTTCAGCAGCGGCTGATCAATTGATAATAACGCAAATTTAACGAATAAAACTTTTAATTGTCGGATATAAGGGACATCAGTTATGTTGTATTGATGACTAGTTGCAGGTGCTTTAAATCGCTTACTGCAGTTTATATGGAGACTAGCCACGGAACATATGAGTTCCGATCAGAGGGAGCCTTTCCGTATATGGGGGTGCTAGCGCACCCCCTGCTAGCTGACAGTTTCAGTTTTTAAACGAACTGGAGAAGCAAGAAAGGTTAAAACGCGAAACGGCTTTACGGGCCGTATAAGTTACGCGAGTTACAGACTTTTCGGCATAGCCTAGGGTTGAAAATACTGATTGGCCGTTATTAGGCGATACGGATTGGAGTACCTTTAATCCTGGCGCTTCCGGCGTTGCTGGTGAAAATTCTTTAAAAAGCGTTAGGCGTTCGTAAGGTTTTTCGCGGGTTCCTAAGTATTTTCGGAGTTTAGGTAGTTTTTTTACTTAATTAGGTATTAGGTAAGTCTCTTTTTTTTGCCTATATCTAGTATTTTTTCTGTTTCGTAAATTAGTATATTTTCTATAATTTCTTTATTTTAATTTTTTTTGTATTAACTTTAATTGTATTTGCTGATGATTTTAATAAGGAAATATAAAAAATTAAATAAAGCTTAACTTTCGGCGGTAGCTCCAATTTATAATTATTTTCTGAGATTTTCTTAGCGATTTTATATAGGCCGATGTATTTAAAATCGAGTTTTTTGTTTAACTTTTTGGTTTAGATATTTTTGGTAACTAAGTAAACCATTTCCCTTTTCGAAAAGGTTAATTTTTTTAACCTTTTTTAGTTATAATATTTGCTTATTTGGTTACGTACGAAATTAAGCTTTGATTTTATTTTTGCGTATAATTATTTTAGCTGTTTTAACGTAAGAATTATTTTAACGTTAACTAGTTTATTTTTATGTAAATCTCGGTAAACTTTAGGTATAAATCTAAAATTGGCAGTTGCTGGCGTCGTTTTGATATTTTCGTGGTAGTTAATATTATAGGTTAACTATGTAATTAGTAACTTTTCGACCTAGTTGTTCTGTTCGTAATTAATATAATATCGTAAATACGTTTTTAATGTTTAATTAATTTTTTTAGTTTATCCGTTTATTTAAGGCCTAAATACGTTAAATAATTTATAATTTATTCTAAATTAAGTTATTAATTTTTGCCAAAATTTCGAAGTAAAAGTAATACCTTTATCCGAAATAATTTCCGTTGGAAGTCCGTAAGTACTTAAAATATATTTAAGGAAAATATATGTAAATTATTTTATATCGGTATCCTTATTATAAGGTAGAAAATAAAAAAATTTCGTAAATCGATTAACGATTACGAAAATGCTATCGTAATATATTTCTATAGTTGGATCTTTTAATAAAGGAAGTTTAGTAATAAAGTCGAATGTAATCGAATTCTATAATCGCTCGGCGACTGGTAAAGGTTATAATTTTCCCTAAAGCTTATATCGTTATACCTTTGCCTTAATAGAGATATCGCATTGCCGTATAACTTTCTATATTATAATTTTTATTTTAAGAAAGTAATATGTCCGTTATAAGCGTTTTATAGTTTTATAGACCCTTAGATGTATATATACCGGGTATTCGTATATATCCCGTATTAAATCCTTTTATAGGTTTTCGGATACTTGTATTTTATTTATTTAATGCTTTATTAGTTAATTAACATTATACTGTTAAATACGTTAATATATATTAACTAGTATTACTTATATTGCAGCAATTCGTCGTTGTTTTAGGTATCCTTCGAATGTAATATCGAAGATTATCTGCTGTACCTTAATCTTTGGTTCTTTCAAGTTAGGTTATTTGCTAAATACGTTTACTTTATTATTTTCTAATCTTTTTCGATAAATAATAACGTAATCGAATTCAGAAAAGTTTTTTGCGTAACGTAACTATCTTCCGATAAATTCTCGTATCGTAAAACAATAAGTAATATTTTTGTAATCCGTATATACCTTAATTTGGTACATATTACCTTTAAAATAATGTTTAAATTCCTTAAAAGCGTTAACGATAGCTAAAAACCTTTTGTCGTAAATAGGGTAATTTAATTCGGCTTTATGTAATTTATAAAAATAAAACGTAATAGGTAAAGTTTTTCTTAATTATCGTAATATCCAACTATAATTCTTAAGGCGTAATCCGAAATATCGGTTTTTAGCTTAATTAATCGCTTTAGGTCGTATATAATTAATACTAGTTTATTAATAAAAGCATTTTTAATTTGCTAAAAAGCTGTTTTTTTCTTTAGAATTTATTTAAATAATTTATCCTTTTTAGTAAGTTCCGTTAATAACATAATTATTTTATTAAAATTGCGTATAAATCGTCGGTAATAATTAACGAATTTAAGGAATATTTATATCTTTTTGATATTAATAGGTTATGTCTAATCCTTAATTACTAATAGCTTTTTAAGGTTTATGCGAATTTATCTTAACGTAATAATATATTTTAAGAATTCGATTTTTTGTTTATAAAAATAACTTTTTTTAATATTAATTAAAAGTTTGGCGTTTTGTAACGCCTGTCAAACCTGATAAATATGTTTTTCGTACTTTTTTTCCGTTTCCAAATAAATAAGAATGTCGTTAAAGTAGCAAATAACAAAAATATCCAAGTATTCTTTTAATATATAGTTTATTATTCGTTGGAAGATCGCTAGTACGTTAGTTAATTCTATAAAAATAACTAGGTATTCGTATAAGCTATATTTCGTCCTAAAAGTTATTTTTTATTCGTATTTTTTTTTAATCCGAAATATATTATAACTATTTCGAAAATTGATAACTGTAAATTATTTTGCTTTTTATAAGCGATCTTTTATTTCGGTAATTAATAATAACGGCGTTTTGTCCTTAATAATAATATCGTTAAGTTATCAATAATCCATTATTAATCGAAATTTTCCCCCTTTTTTCGGTACGAAAAATATAAGGTATTTAGTTGGTAATTTGGAACGTCGAATTTATCCTTTTCGAAACCTGTTTTTAAAGTAATCGCGAAATGCATATAATTCTACATAGTTTAAATTATATATAGGATAAAAGGCGGTACTTTTGCGATTTTTAAGTATTATTTCGTAATCCTATTTGCTATATTTTGATAATTTAATATTAAGTTCCTTACTAAATAACTTATCGTACTTGTAATATTATGGAAGTATTTTAATTATTTATTTTGGTAACTTTTCGGGCGGTCGTTTTAAATCGTTATTTATTTGCCTAAATTTTGCTTTAAGGTTGGTAATAATACGTCGTATTTTTCGATTATGCCCTTTTTTTTTAATATATCGTATCGCTTTTAGTAATAAAGTTTCTGCCTTTTTTTTTATGCCTGCATTCGTTTACTTTATCGGTCGAATATTAAAATTTTTCGTCGTTTGGCTTATCGTTAAAAAATAAATCGAAATTTATTTTACAAGTTTTTTAGTTAATAGCCGAATTATATTGTTTTAACAATAGCAAACCTAGGATTAAATCGAAGTCCTCGATGGCGATAAAGTCGAAATTCATGGTTTATCTTTTTCTTTCGACAAAGGTTTTAAAGTAATTAATTTCGTATCGGACTTATTTATCGTCGTAATTAAATGCTTAACTTTCGGCGTTTTCGATCTTATAAGGGTATTTCTTATTTTTCCATGGTAGCTATAATTTATTAACTACTTTTAGGACGATATAATTACCTTTTGTTACGCCGTAGTCCATAAATGCGGTATATCGCTTATTTTTAATTCGTACTTGTATCGTAATAAGTTTTTTTCGTATTGTTCGTATCGCATTTAAAGCCTTTTTAAGGTGTTGTTGTTTATCTTTATTTCTGCCAGCTTAAGGCCTTATTATAGGTGGTTTGGATCTTTTGAGCTGTTTTCGAATTGCCGGATTTTTTTTTAAGTTTTTTGTTTTCGTTTTGGATTTATTTTAATTGCTATTTTTGTCGCCGTAGCGTTGCTATTAAGTATTCCACTTGGTTCTGAAACGTTTTTCTGGTAATATATTTTGGTTCTGGGGTTTTTCAGCTTTAACTTAAAAAAGAACGAATTTTTTCTTATATAATTAATCGCTTTTTTAGGTTTTTCGTAAAGGCTAACTGGATCCGTAAATCGATGATCTTTTTCTGGTAATACTTTTCCATTATTCTTTAAATTAATTCTTTCTGTGTTTGGTAATCGTATTATTCGTAATAGTACTAGGGTTTATATGCAAGGTAATACTTTCTTTTTGGCCAGCTTCTAGTAGCTGCCAGTTCGTCGATCTTTTCCATTATGGCGGCTTTTCGTATATAGCGATACTACCTTTGGTTCCTAGGATTATTTCCAGTTTGATTCTTAAAATCGAAGCCTTATCGCCATATGCGCATAATCCGGCGCGCGATATATTTTTTCTCGTCCTCGTGTACCTTACACTGCGGTCGTCGACAGCTGACCGCGTAAATCTTTCCGTGCCAATCGGGTTTTCCTGGGTATAGGTTTTCGTCCTATTTTTGGTATTCCTTTAGCCATGCGTTAAGCACTGACTGGTTGTTTTTCTGTTGCCGTTTTTGCTGTGCATAGGTAAGTGGTTTGTCGTCGCTTAACTTTTTCCATCCTTCGTGCTTTTATAGCTACTGGGTAATAATAAATTTAATGGTTTTAGCTTCTTTAGCTTTTTTAGCTTTTGCTTAGGTTAATTTCTTTACTTTTCTTATTCCCTATCGCACTTTAGGTAAAGGGTTGTCGTTATTTTTAGCGTATATTATATTAATCGTCTTTTTGTCGCCAGGTTCCTTCTTATATTGGTTTTTAAAAACTGGAACCTAATATACCTTTTTCGGGCTTTTATATTTTCGCGTAATATGTCTGGGTTTACCGTAGTTATAGCAGGTAATAAACGTTTTATTTTTCGACTGGATAGCCCTTAATTCCATAAGCCCTAATTAAGTTTTATAAAAGGTGAAAAACGTAAAACGCTTTCGATCTTAATTAGCTTCTTAGAATTTAAACCGTAAAGCAAATTATTTACGTCGTTTTTGTCGTCGTTTAAACTGTCGATTGTCGATTTTCATAGCTTTAGCGATATATTTGTCAAATACGTTAAGTCGTTCGATTTTAATAATTTCGTCCTTAACATTATTTTTTAACCCTTTATAAAAAACGTCGATCAAGTATCGTCTTCATCGTCGACCCATCCTATCTTGGATATAAGGTTCCTGAACTCGACGGCATATTTGGAAATTGGTCCTTTTTATTTAAGCTATAAAAGGTCCTATATACCTTTTCGTTCTGCGTCCGGATTATCGAAGTTATCCTTAAGTTTTTGTTCGAAATTAACGTAACTTTCGAAAATCGTTTTAGTAATTGTTTCCTAGTTATTTTCCGTATTTTTTAAGTGATCGCGTAACGTAAGCTTAAATTAATTCAAAACGTTTCTTTTTAGACACCTTATTATAATAAGAATTCTATCGGCGTTACCTTCGATTTTTTCCAATCGTAAATATATTTTAACTTGGGTTAAGAAACCTTAAACGCTTTTTGTACTATCGTAAGGTTCGGGTTTTTTAACTTTAAATTTTGGAATAATAATTACTGATACCGAATCGACTAAGGCGGCGGCTTGATCAGTAAGGTATTGGACATAGGCCTTAAGTTGCTGGACGCGTTCTTGCAACTGCTAGGTAAAGGTAGGAACGGTGGTTTCGGCGTTGGTCGACATTCTAACAATGTTGAATATTGCTTAAAGTTTGACGGTATTATTAAACAAAAGCTTACAACGTATAACGGCTATAGGCTTAGCCAATTATAAACCTAATCGTACGATTTATGTTAGCAGTAATATCGTAAAAATTTAAGTAATAAAGTGATAATTACGTTTGGTAATAACAAATATAAATTTGGGTAACTAATTATTATTACAAGCTAGTACTATTTAAATTATGGGAAATAACGAACGTATATATCTTAAACGGGATCCCCTTAAATCCGAAAATCCATTCGGATTTATTTGCTGTAATCTTTATAGATCCGAAAATCTATTCGGATCTATACTACATTAATCCGTTTGGATCCGTAGATCCATTCGGATCCACGTCACGTGACCTAAGGTTTTGCATCGGAAGCAATCCACATAACCTCCGACTGTCTGCCAATAGGCCAAACTTGTTTGGTCATAATACTAGACTACTTTAAAGATCAGTACGCGTTGCGAGAGCGTACGCAACTAGCTAATTAATACAACATATCTAATATCCCCTATATCTGACAAGACACCTGTCGCCCTGAAGTCCGAGTCTATATTTTTTAGAGTTAAAGGCTTTCTTTAAAGTTTCGCGATATGCTTTAAGAGAACGTTGCTTGTTAATAGAAGCTAAAATCGCGAAAAAGTTTAAACCTAGCGTTTTTTAATGGTAATATTATTTTAGTAAAGCGAATACCCCGATATCAAGCGGCTGAATAATATGGGAGCTATGCAAGGGTCTATATAAGCAGCGTGCTTTATTCCTTTTGCATTCAGCTATAAATTCGGTCGTAATATGGGTAACTGTAACGAACCTGTTATACAACCACCTGGAGGTATGAGCAGTATCCGAAATGGGTTCTTGATTTGCAGGTAATAATAGGGCGAGGAATAATTTAGTAAACTGTTCGTTAAAAAGATTTGCAGACTTTTTCTTTAATTCAAAAACATTACTTTTGATTAAAAACTTAGATTGATAACTAAAAAACGAAACTAATTTGGTAATTATTTATAAGGAAATATGAAAGTTTTATACATTTTCTTTTCTTTAATATAATCTTCGTCTGATTTTTGTAACATCTTTATAGTATCTTTGTAGTATCTTTGTAGTATTTTTGTAGTATTTCTGTAATATCTCTGTGGTTCCCGGAAATATTATTCTTGGCACCGAGATTTACCCGAGTTAAGGTTATCCCCTCTTTAGTTACCTGTAAAAAGGACGGGACATTTTAATCCGTAATATTATTTCCTTTTTTTTTCGAAACCTTTAACGTGCCAGACAAGCTCGCGAGCCGGACAAGCTCGCGAGCCAATTTTTGGCACCTCGCAACAATCAACCCAAATAACTCAACTACAACACATCAAATTGATTCTAATCAATCGAATACTTCTTTGCTAACTGTCTCTACAGCTTCTGGACAAGTGCACGCATTATATCAAGGCTTATTGCGGACGCCATGTTGCTATTCCTTCCTGCCAACCTACCCGCAACCGACTACCTTCCAACGCGTCCAAGCTAGTATTACCCCCATTTCGTACGACCTAAAGCCGACCGACTAGATAACTATTTTCGACCGAAACCTTAACCCAAATACGCGAGCATTTATTGTCCGGCTTTAATACGTTGAAGATATACGTCGGAGAACGTATTATAGAACGCGTTGGAAGGTATGGGAGGTCCGTGCAGGGCGTTTCGCGGGACGTTTCGCGGAACGTCTCGCGGGGCGTATGGCAGGGCGTATGGCAGGGCGTATCGGGCTTGATTTTGCAATAACTTAAGACGTACGCAATTACACGATTAAAACAAACGTTTCCCAAAAAGATGAATATTTGCTATATAGGATAAACAAGTTTTTTTAGCCAGCAGAAAAGTTGTGGCAAAGAATTGCTGTTAACAGCTGCTGAAGTTAGGCGGTTGCGGGCGGGTTGGCAGGAAAAAATGGCAATATGGCGTCCGCAACAAGCTTTGATATAATGCGTGCACTTGTCCAGAAGTTGTAGATACAGTCTGCGAAAGAGAATACGATTGATTAAAATCAATTTGATGTGTTGTGGTTGAGTTATTTGGGTTGGTTGTTGCGAGGTGCCAAAAGTTGGCTCGCGAGCTTGTCTGGCATGTTATCCCTAAAGATAAAATAAGTACGTTCTTTTCGTTTTTCGATTCCATTATTTAGTAATTTTTATTTTGTTATTATATCAGGTTTATTACGAAAACGCGTTAAATCCTTTATTAAAAGTCGAAAAGGCTTAATTTCTTTTATTTTAGATTTTGGATAGTTAATTACGCCTTATAAATATTGCGAGGATTTAAATTTAGAATATAAGATAATTAAAAGGCGAAAAAGGTGCTAATATTGTTATAAGACTAATATGTCTTACAAGGTTATTAATATTTCTTTAAAATCGGTACAAAATATTCGATCCGAAAAAGCGCAGATTAACCGTAAGAAACGGGCCGCCGAGGAAGTATTGTTAAACCTATAACGATTACAAGTAAAAGTTATAGCTAAGTTAATTAAGTTAAGCCGTTAATAAGACTTTTTATAACGTCGGAATGTAAAAATAATGTGCCGCGGATTTTGTTTCGTAAACGAATTAAAAGAATAAAAAAGACTAAATAAGGAAAGAAAAAAGATAAAACAGCGTCGTATAGAAACAGATCGAACGTAACTTGCTTTAAAAATAAAAGTTACGGCGGAAACCTTTATTTTTTTCGATTGGAACGGCGTAAGATTAAACCTAGATATTAGGCCGTTGTAGTCTATAACCTTGGCCGCATTAAAGCCGGTCGGTTAGGATTTTAACGGAAAAACGTTTTAACTAGATTTTTCGCGTTTGTTAAGTACTTAAAGAGTTTTTAAATATTTTTTTTCGTATAGGTAGTTCTTTATTTAATTAAATATTGGACCTTATTTTTAACTATCTTAAAGTTCAGTATCCGTTTAACTTCGCACTTATTGTCGTCTTTTTCGATTTCCAAACTGGTTTCCAGTAAAGCGTTTTTAGGTACGGGCTTAAGCAAAGATATGTGAAAAATAAGATGGATTTTTATCGTTTTAAATAGTGATAGTCGGTAATTAAATTTGAAAATAACTTTGTTAAGCTTAAATAGCCTAAGCTTCTTAAAATTAACTTTATTATTAGGTTTTTTTATATTAATTTAACAAACGTTCGAAGTTATGTTTTATTTTTAGCGTAATAAGTAAACTTTATTTCTTTTCGATAGAATTAATTCTTTAATTTTCTTCCTATTGTAATACTGGGTTATTTTTTTATTAAAGGAATCGTAATTTATTTTATAAGCGAACTTATATTATCTAGATGGCCGCTTCGAACGCCGCTATAGCAACGCGGACGTCGGCGTCCTCGGGCAGCTGCGGAGTGTTAGCGGTAACGCGACGGGGCCGGGGCGGTACCTACCGGGACGCAGCCGTGGCGCAGGCGTATGCAGTCGTAGCATACACTATCAGAGCCTATACGAAGGTCAGCAAGCGATACCGGAGCACGAACGACGCGCCGCAGTAACGGCACCTACCGGCGGGGTGGGTACAAACGTGGTGGTGGTCGCGGGTAAGGCGACGTACGCAAGCGCGGTACCGCAGCGCGCTTAGGGGGTTACGCGGCTTTTCGACCTTTTTCTTTTTACGGTTAGGACCGCCGCCGCCGCCACCTTGTCGCTTCTTTATACAGCGGGTTAGCAGCGGTACCGACGCGGTACCGGAGGACTTTACCGGAGCGCCGCCGCCACCACCGCCCGGAAAACCGCCAAGGGAACCGCTGCCGAAAGCGAAGGTAGCGAGATCGCTAACGGGAACGGCGACCTCGGCAAATACTGTAAAGCAGCGTTAGCGATGCGGGATTATAACGTATACGTAACGGGACCGTAATAGAACTTATTAGTTAATTAATTAATTAATCGATTACTTAAAAATTGGTAAAAAGTTACAAATAGTTAAAAGCGGTTACGCGGTAAAGCCGGTACGCGGAAATAACGGATATAACTTATTAAAAAAACGAGATATAGATTAAAAAAGGTTAAAAACTGTTAATAAAAAACGGAATATATTAAGGCGGAAATGCGGCGGCGTACCCAGGATAATACCGGTACCGGTTACCCTTATACGGCTTTACAAGGATTACGTTAATACCGTAAAACGATAACGGGGCTCCAAAAGGCCGCTAACGGAGTTTATCGTGCCGATACCGCCGTAACGAAGTTTACCGCGCCAACACCGCCGTTATACCAGGCAAGAAAATATTTATAATATTGCTAAGTTGTTAAAAAAAAGAAAAAAAAGAAAAAAAATTTAATTATAATAACGATAACTTTTATATTCGGAGAATTTATTTATTTTTAAACGTTTTTAATGCAAAAAAGCTTTTTAAAACGTAAAAATTGTACTAGAAAGCTTTAAGTTTTTCATTAAAATAACTAAAAGTAAAAAATCGTAAAAGCTTTTTCCAAAGCTATCCCGGGCAGATAACGACAAAGCATTATACTTACCGCGGCTGCACTTCCAAAGGTTATATAAAAATAAAAGCCTTTTACCGTTTTTTACCTAACTTTACCTTAACCTACTTCGGAAAAGTTATTAAAATCCGAAGCAGTACTGTAACGCACTTAAAGAATTAACGGGATTATTTTTTTTAACCGCGATACGGTACCGTACCGGGATAATTAAATTAGTTAAAAGGGTAAGCTTTTAACGACGAGACGGTAAAAAACGTATCGATAACGCTTTTAAAGCGTAACGTAACCGTAGTATACGGGTTTTCACCTTAGGCTTCTTTTCCTTAATTTTACCGTGCGAAATATGTATATACACAATAAAAGTACCGCAGGCCCTAGGGGCGATACGGCGTTGTAACGAACCTGTCACACAACCACCTGAAAGTATGATCAATATCCGAAAGGAATTCTTAATTTGCAGGTAACAATAGGTAGAAAAATAATTTAATAATCTATTCGTTAAAGAGATTTGCGGACTTTTCCTTTAATCGAAGAACGATAGCTTTAATTAAAAACTTAGATTAATAGCTAAGAAACGAAATTAAGTAAGTGCTATTTATAAGAAAACATAGAAGTTTTATATGTCCTTTCTTTCCAGTATAACTTCCGTCTAGTTTCTGTAATATCTTTGTAGTATCTTTGTAATGTCTTTGAAGTGTTTTTATGGTATTTCTATGGGCTCTGTAAAGATTATTCTTGGCACCGAAATTTACCCGACCCGAGGTTATTCCCCTTTTAGTTTTCTATAAATAACGGGAGATTTTAATCTGTAATATTATTCCTTTCCTTTTAAGATCTTTGTTCTAAAGATAAAATAAGTACGTTTTTTTCGCTTTTTGTTTTTTTAAATTATTAATTCCTAGTTAATATCATGTTAGGTCCATTACGAAAACGCGTTAAATCCTTTACCGAAAGTCGAAAAAACTTGGGTTTTCCATTTTAGATTTTGGATACTTAATTATGCTTTATAAACGTTGCGAAAATTTGAAATTAAAGTATAAAATGGTTAAAAGACGAAAAAAGTGCCAGTATTGTTATAAGGCCAATATGCCTTATAAGGTTTTTAAAATTTTTCTGGAATCGTTACAAAACATCCGGTCCGAAAAGGCGCGGATTAATCGTAAGAAACGGGCCGTCGAAAAAGTACTGTTAAACCTATAGCAACTGCAAACAAAACTTATGGCTAAATTGATTAAGTTAAGCCGTTAACAAAACTTTTTAAAACGTCGGGGTATAAAAATAATTCGCCGCGGGCTTCGTTCCATAAACGAATTAAAAAAACAAGAAAGATTAAATAAGGAAAAGGAAAAAATGGAACAGCGGCGTATAGAAGTAAAACAAGCGCAATTTGCTTTAGAAATAAACGTTACGGCGGAAACCTTTATTTTTTTTGATTGGAACGGCCTAAGGTTAAACCTGGATACTGGGCCGTTATTGCCTGCAATCTTGGCCGCATTAAAATCGGTCGGTTAGGATTTTAACGGTAAAACGTTTTAACTAGGTCCTTCGCGTTCGTTAAATGCTTAAAGGGTTTTTAAATGTTTTCTTCGTTGGAGTAATTTTTCCATTTGATTAAATATTAAATCTTGTTTTTAAATACCTTAAAATCCAGTATTCGTTTAACTTCGTATTTATCGTTATCTTTTTCGATTTTCAGATTGGTTTTTAATAAAGCGTTTTTAGGTACGGGTTTAAGTAAAAAAAATATGAAAAACAAGGTATATTTTTATCGTTTTAGGTAACGACAATCGGTAGTTAGTTCTGGAAATAACTTTATTAATTTTGAACGAATTAAATTTTTTAAAATCGAGCTTATTATTAGGTCCTTTTATGTTGAATTAAGAAATGTTGGAAGTTGCGTTTTGTTTTTGGCGTAATAAATAGATTTTGTTTCCTTTCGACAAAATTAGTTCTTTAATTTTTTTTTTTATAATATTAGGTTATCTTTTGTTAAAGAAATCGTAATTTATTCTGTAAGCGGATCTGTATTATTTGGATTTCAGTTGCTACCGTTTCTATTCGAAAAGCTTTTGCGGTTAATTTCGGAGCTTCGTTTAGTAACTGTTTTGATCGTTAAATTTTTGCTTAGTAATTATATACCGTTATATAAGGAAAAATACCTATATTTTCGTTAATAAAGGTATTATAAGTTACTTAAGCTAATGGAAAAAGTTTAACCTAATTATTTTGCTGGTAATTAATATAACTTTTTAAATATTACTTTAACGTTTGATTTAAACGTTTTGTTTGTTTATCTGTCTATAGGTAGTATGCTGTCGAGAATTTAAATTTGGCGCTTAACTGCTTGAAAAAGCTGGTATTAAACTTTGATATAAAAAGTTTGTTTTTGTTTAAAATAATTCTTTTTCGTATTTTATGCTTATCGAAATAATATCGGATAAAGGCGTAAGTTAATTGTTTTACCGTTACGTTTCTTTTAAAAGGTAAAAAGTACTTATATTTAATAAGTTTATTAACGATTACCTATATTTTATTATATTAAACTTTAGTAACGAGATTTTTTGATAAGGGTAAACCGGTAATAAAATTCCAAATAATGGTATTCCAAGCTTTTTTTAAAATATTTATAAGCTGTAAAAGTTCATAAGGCTTATGTCGGGCTGCTTTTGCTTTATTACAGATTATATAATCCTTAATTATCTCCTTAACAATTCGTCGAAGTCCTGGAAAATCGTATTTTTCCTGTAATCGTTTAGTAGTTTTGAAAATACTTTAATATTTGTATAACGGATCTTCGTGGAACTTTTTGACGAATTGCTTTTATTAGTTTCGAGGGATATAAAATTTGCTATAGTACAACAGCTGGTTTTTAGGTTATTTATTTAATTGTTACATTTTTTTTTTTTATTATAGGAATTTCGGAATTTCGTTAAAGGTTTTAGGGTAAGTTACTTTAATATTTTACATAACCGTAAGGTACCGTCCTTAATTTGTTATAGCACTTGTATTCGACGTTTCGGAACTTTAAAATCGTAATTTCCTTTATAATTTAAAATATCTGCTTAAATATTTTCTTTCCCTTTAATATAATGGATTTGGAAATTATATTTCAATAAGAAAATTATTTAAGTTTCGTAACGTTTGTTTAATTTTTAAGTCGTTATAAACCGGGTAAAATTTTATAATTTAAGTAAATATCGAAAAGCTTTTTGGTTTCGTTAAAAAAAGGTTTTTATTCCTTAAAAGCGTTAATAATCGCTAGCAGCTCTTTGTCGTAGGATCTTGTATCGGAATTTTGCGTTTCGAAAGGCCTTGAAATAATAGGTTACTAAATACTATTTCCCATTATTTTTTTATTGCTTTAGAACTACGCCTAAAGCATAATTTAAAGCGTTTATTTTTAACCGTTTTCTTTTATCGGCGTTAGGTAATCTTATTATTAGCGTTTTAGTAATTTCGTTTTTAAATAACTAAAAAGTTTCCTTAGTTTCCTTTAAAAATTCGAATTCCTTTTTAATATATTTCTTAATAATCAATTTCGTTAATAATTTAACAATATCTTTATATCTTTTAATTAAGTTACGTATATAATTCGTAAATTTTAAGATCTGCCGGATATCGATAACGGTTACCTTATTAAAGATAGGCCAATTTTTAACTGCTTTCAATTTAAAGTCCTAGATTTAAATTTAACCGGAAATAAGGGTAAATCCTAGATAATTTAGCTTTTACGTATGCTATATACTTTTAGCGGGGTTAATTCGGATATTTGCTTTATTTAAAGCTTTAAGAATTTGGAAAACATATTTTTTATATTTTTCTAACGTTTCGGAATAAATGAGGATGTCGTCGAGGTAAACAAAGATATATTTATTTAGGAATTTCCTAAGTATGGTTATAATTAGGCGTTGGAAACTGGTAAGAGCGTTAATAAGTCCTAAAGGCATAATTCGGTATTCGTAATACCCGCATATCGTTCGAAAAATAATTTTTTATTTTTTTTCTTTTGTTATTTTAATACGGTAATACCCGTTTCGAAGGTTTAAAGCAGTAAATTATCTAGCTTTGCTTATGTTTTTCCTTAAGGTGCTTATTAAGGTTAAAGGATATCCGTTTTTAATGGTAATATCGTTCAACTGTCGATAGTTAACCATGCGTTAATAAACCGGATCTTTATTTTGATCGATTTTTTGCTTGCCGTTCTTAATTTTGGGTACTATAAGTATAAGGTATTTTACGGGGGATTCGGATAGCTAAATATAACCTCTTTTTAAGTTTAATTAAATGCTTTTCTATAAAACCTTTACCTTTTTTAAATTTATGTAATAAATTTTATAAAGCTTAAAGTAATATCCTTTTTTAATAAATATACGATAATCCTATTATTTATATAAAAGCAGTTCGTAATTTTCTTTGTCTTTAAAAAATCGTTTAAATCGTTAATATTTTAGGGATATAATATAGGCAAAATCTGATACCTTAACTTTTCGGATAATGTAACAGACTTTTTTGGACCCTTTTTTAATAAAAGTTAATTCGTAATCCCAAAAAAGCTGGCAAGTTTTTTAATTAATTAATAAATTGCTAAAATTAAGTTATAGCATTCCTAGGATAATATCATAACCTGAAATGTCGGCGATATCCAAGGTAAAATGTTTTTGGTACCTTTAAATTTATATTAAAAGTTTTTCAGTTTTTTTAAAAACTTATCCGTTATTGTATTAAAAAAGACTTTTATTAATTATCCGTAATTTATAAAATTTTAATTTGTACCTTTAAAAAATGTAATGTTTTTCGGTTATTGCTGGCGAAATAAAGTTGCCTTTTGCTTTAAAGTTAATTATAGTTTTAAAAGTCTAGCTTTAGTACTGAATAAAAATTTCGATCTGGTTTCGTAATCCTTTTTTTACCTTACATAAAGTTTTAATTCGCAAAGTTTCTCGATACCTTAATTTCGAAAGCCTTTGCCGTTTTTTAACTTCGTGGTTTTATTCGTTAGAAAACGTTTTTATTCGCGGGTTTTCTTAATTGCGTATTTGGTACACTTGTCGTTTATGCAAGTATATTACCTTCGTTAGCTAATTTGGCATTTTACCTTAATGATTTTTACCTTTAACGTTTAGAAAAGCTTTTGATTCGAAATTAAGATTTTTGTAGGGTTTGCTTTTATATCCAAAAGTTTATATATTAAACATAGCATAAAGGTATAACATAAATAACCTTAAGTAATAGCTTTGCGGCTTTAATCCGATTCGGGGTGCAAATAACAAGATCGAGGGTATTCGGGCTATCGGGGGATTTCGATATATCTGCAGTTGTTATTAGGCTCTGTAAGGGTTTCTTCGTTCCAACCGGGCTAATAATCGTTATCTTCCTTTGTTCGAAGGTAAATTGGATAATCGTTATCGTTGTAGGCCGAAAAATGGAAAAGTCCGTGCTTATTAACAAAATCCTATTTAGGGGCTTCGATTTTGAGGTATACCGCCCGTTCTGGAAGTTCGCTAGATTTAAAGGTTTTTTGCCCATGGTTATCGGGGCGCATCTAGCCATATTCGTAATGTATTTCGCATTTTTGCATATCCAAATAACATTCGTATTTTAGCTTTATAGTTACTTTAGAGGTTGGTTATCCGGGATAATATTTAGAGGCTTTGGTTGTTTGATTTTGGTAAATCGGGTAACGTTTGTACAATTGGGTCCACTTAGTTTCCGAACACGCTTAAAATATTACGAAAAATATTATAAAACCGCAACGCCTCATTATAAATACATATAAAAATAAATCAATATATATTGATATTAGCCGATTGGAATTAAATCATTGTATTAATAATTTCTTTAAACGTTCTTGAATAAAAATATATTTAAGGTCTTTATATTTTGTATAGAAAAAAGAAAATATAAAATATTATTTATATATAATATATATAAGATAACTAATAACATTACTTTAAATTGGGTTCAAAGGTATATAAGATGGAAAAGTTTCGTCTTAATTAAACGTAACTTATTATTTTTAATATTTATTTGAAAATCGAATATAAAATAACGTCTTTTAATAAAAATCAAATATAACATAGCGAAACCTTTATGAAACTTTCTCAAATTTATTCTACGACTTTATATAATAAAACCGAATTATTTTACAAACTTACGCGGTCATATCTTCAAGAACAAAGAAGTTTAATATTTCTATGCATTATATTAAAATATAAAATTAAAATTCATACTACACGATTAGAGCAAAAATGTAAGTGAATTCATTATTCTTTTTTATCATATATTCGAACAAAAATATGTATTTTCATATTATATGTTCGTATTAATAATAATTATAAATCGTTATTTTGTTACATATCTACATAATTTTCAATGAATTTTTAGAATTTTTATAAGTATTATTATGTTATAAATTCGTTATTTTTCGATTAACTATATATGTAATTATTTATATTATTTTTTACCACTGTATATAACTTATAGGTGTTGTGTTTTGGATTTTTAAATGTATTTAACATGATTGAATTTGCTGTTCGGAAACTAAGTGGACCCGATTGTACTTTGGGTTGCCGCTTAGTTTATAGTAGGTTGTCGTAATGGTATATTCCTGTTAGAAAAAGGTAGAATTAACTTTTTTTTTTTCGCTTTTACTATTTGTTTTTTGTTCCGCCATTCGGGTTTTCTTTTAAGGAATCTTTTTTTTCTTAGAGTTTTTTTTAGCTGGAGAACGATATTCGTTTTTATAATAGCCTTTTTTGCTATAGTTAAAGTATTTAATATTCGATTTATTTTTTTTAGGCTTTTTTAAAATGGTATTCGGTTTTTTTTTAGGTCCTGTTCTTATTTTTACATTTTTAGGATTTGCTGCTAGAGTTTCGATTGTCCTTTTTTTTTGTCGGATCTCTTTTTTTTTTTAAATACCTTTTAAAAGTACGTCGATCGGTAATAATAGTTTTGTTAATATAATTCTGAAAAGGGCCAGTTTTGGGTATTTGATATATTTTATTTTTAATTTATAATTTTAGGCCGTTATAAAAAAGATAAAACAGTACGCTTTTTGAGAAACTGGAAATTAATGCAAGGCGATTAAACTTAGTCGTATATTTAGCTGTTAACTTGGTTTGCTGGAAAAGGTGCAATTGTTCGACCGTATGCTGTTTCTTATCGGAATTTTTAAATAAAGTTCGTATTTTTTCTTTAAAATGTTTATAGTTGCCGAAGATATAATTGGTTAGGTCGGAAGATTGGTTAGGGTAATTCATAAGGTAGTCGTTTATAATAGGTTCGGACTATAAAAAAACTTTTCCGGCAAATAGCTAAAAGATAGCTATTACCTTTTGATAATTTTCCGTCAAAAAATTCTTATAAAATTTAAGGTAAAGTTTAGCCTGGACTAAGAATCCTTTTATATTTGTGGTACCGTCGTAAGGTTTTGGAGGGGTTAGCTTATAGCCCTTGATTTCTAGCATTTTATGATAAGCAAAAGGTAGGACAGTATTTTCGCGGGACTAATTTGCGTTAAATAAAGGTAATGTTAAAGATCTTTGTTGTCGAGCGAATTTGGCTTTTTCCCTTTTTACCGCCTGAAGTTCAGTTATTAAGGTGCGTAGCTTATCGTTAATCGTAAGTTCTTTTTCCTTGCTTTTCAGGTTGTCGGATTCCTTTTTTTCCTTTAGTTCGTTTTCTTAAACCTTAATGGTTTCCTTTGGAACCGGAAAGAATTGTTGTAAAGAAAAAGAACTTCTTTAATAAAGGAGAGAAAAGGTAAGATGTTTTAATCCAAATATCGATCCCTTACTAGCTAATAATAACGATCGGATATGTCGTTTATCTTTTAAACGCCGTTTTATAATATCGTTTTTACTAGGTTTAGGAAAGCTTATATCCAATTAGGCCTTGAACTATTTGTCGGTTATTAATTAAGGAACTATCAAAATGTAACGAACCTGTTATACAACTACCTGGAAGTGTAATTAATATGCGAAAGGCGTTTTTATTTTGTAGGTAACAATAGGGAAAAAAATAATTCAGTAATTTATTCGTTAAAGAAATTAGCGGACTTTTTCCTTAATCGAAAAACGATACCTTTAATTAAAGACTTAGATTAATAGCTAAAGAGCAAAATTAAGTAAGTGCTATTTACAAGAAAACATGGAAGTTTTATATGTCCTTTCTTTCCAGTATAACCTCCGCCTAGTTTCCGTAATATCTTTATGGTATCTCTGTAATGTCTCTAAGGTGTCTCTATAATGTCTTTGTGGGCTCCGCAGAAACCATTCTTGGTACCGAAGTTTACCCGACCCGAGGTCATTCCTCTTTTGGTCTCCCGCAGATAACGGGAGATCTCAATCCGTAACAGGCGTATAAGTAATAATAATGTATTATCTAGATTTTAATTGCTATTATCTTTACTTAAAAAGTTTTCGCGGTTAATTTTAAAGCTTTATCGTATAGCTGCTTTGGTCGTTAAATCTTTATTTGGTAACTATATATTATTTTATAAGAAAAAATACCTATATTTTCGTTAACAAATATGTTATAAGTTACTTGCGCTAACGTGCCACATAAGCGAACGGACCAAATAAGCGAACGGATCAAAATTCCACATCTTGCAATAACCAACCAGTATAACTTAACTATAATACATTATATTTACTCA
Source organism: Monosporascus sp. mg162 (assembly GCA_004155945.1). Classification (NCBI taxonomy): domain Eukaryota; kingdom Fungi; phylum Ascomycota; class Sordariomycetes; order Xylariales; genus Monosporascus; species Monosporascus sp. mg162. The sequence goes on along the minus strand of QJNY01000584.1, from coordinate 511 downwards.
AATCAATCGAATACTTCTTTGCTAGCTATATAATATGGTTGTAATTTTAGTTTTAGTTTTTAGTTTTAGTTAGTTAGTTTCTTAGTTGGTTAGTTTTATTCAGACTATTAACTAACTAAAGCAGCTTTAGTTGGTTAGTTAATTTTTCTTAATTAATTAGTTAGTTTTAGTTTTGCGGTTAACTAAGTTAACTAAATTAACTAAATTAACTAAATTAACTAAATTAACTAAATTAACTAAATTAACTAAATTAACAAAATTAATTAAATTAATTAAATTAACTAAATTAACTAAATTAACTAAATTAACTAAATTAATTAAATTAACTAAATTAACTAAATTAACTAAATTAACTAAATTAACTAAATTAACTAAATTAACTAAATTAACTAAATTAACTAAATTAACTAATTTAACTAAATTAACTAAATTAATTAAATTAATTAAATTAACTAAATTAACTAAATTAACTAAATTAACTAAATTAACTAAATTAACTAAATTAACTAAA
>QJNY01000583.1:0-47607 GCA_004155945.1 Monosporascus sp. mg162 | reverse complement strand
GGCCACGAGGCGGTCGTGCAACTGCTGCTCGATAAGGGCGCCGCCGTCGATAAGGAGGATAAGAGTTACGGCCAGACGCCGCTATGGTGGGCCGCCGCGGAGGGCCACAAAGCGGTCGTACAGCTGCTGTTCGATAAGGGCGCCGCGGTTGATAAAGAGGATAAAGACGGCCGGACGCCGTTGTCATGGGCTGCCGCGGAGGGCCACGAGGCGGTCGTACAGTTACTGCTCGATAAGGACGCTGCCGTCGATAAGGAAGATAAGGAGGGCCGGACGCCGTTATGGTGGACCGCCGCGAAGGGCCACGAGGCGGTCGTACAGCTGCTGCTCGATAAGGGCGCCGCCGTTGACAAGGAGAATATAAAGGGCCGGACGCCGCTATGGTGGGCCGCGGCGGAGGGCCACGAGGCCGTCGTACGGCTGCTACTTAATAAGGGCGCTGCCGTCGATAAGGAAGATAAGGAAGGCCGGACGCCAGTATGGTGGGCCGCCAAGGAGGGCCACGAGGCGGTCGTGCGGCTGCTGCTCGGCAAGGGCACCGCTTACCGTCCGGTATTAGTTACCGGAAATACGTAAAAGGTCCCATTATCGTATTTCCGAATAATGTGGATAACCTAGTTGCTACCGTGCTCCCTTACCCGCTTTTTCGGACGATCGAGAATATCCACGTCTCGTAAAGCGGCGCCAACAGACCCAGCCCGGCGGACGTAGGAACTTTCCTTCGAGCACGTAAGTTTCGCGTAATAACCGCCTTTTTATAGCTTTAAAGTTAGTTAGATAGCTACACCTAGCCTAGCACACCCGTATGCCCTAAGGCAGGCTCCGGAACAGCCGCTACGCGGCCGTTCCCCCGGCGTTAAATAAAACAACAACAACAATATCACAATGGTCTCGATAACGAAGTGAAATAAACATGCTACCCCCCATGGGAGCCACAAATAGAATGCATGTGCGCAATAATAGGAGTCCACTTCATTTGGAGTGTATAAAATAATAATCTGTGTAGAGTTATGTCCCTCAGCCCACAGCCCTCCTCGGTATTACCATGAATGACAGCTGCTGGGGACGGCGATTGACATAACGCCGCCTGTTGTCGTGGGCTTCCAGGGCGCATCGACCAGTGGCTAACGTTAAAGTGTAGAGAAGCTGCACTTAGAGAAGCGACATCGGTGGAAACGTTCCTTGGTTCGAGCATCCGTATGTATGGCCACAGGTCAGCTTCAACCACCCCATCTCGAAAGCATTCATATTGGCTTAGTGAGACAGATGTGTGTTTACTCGAGTCGTAAGTGCAATGACTGCGATATTGGCGCCGCCCAAGTTAATCCTGCAGAGGCCAGCTTTCAAGGGACTTCTTTTTTTGGGTGGGGGCCGGCTATAGCGACCACAGTACTGCGCCTAGGCCATCTCTAGTTGGTCCTAGATTCCTGCGCGATTGAGATCTTGGCCTCCCACAAAGTCGAGAGCGTCAGACTGCATTTTTGGGCCAATATTGATGCCCATGCAGCTCGTGTACAGCTCGGCCTTGCCTCCTGGAGCACTATTACCCGCTTCACTGGGCAAATCCCACGCTCAGTAAAGACTGTACCGCTGGTGGACATCAGACGAGAGCCGGATATCGCTTTGACACCAGAGGTCCCCTCCTTGAGGATTCATTGCGAATTTCCGCTGCCTGTATTTAGATACAAGGGCCTCCATTGATCTGATAACACTGGCTGTCGTCAAAGGGCCGAACGGCGAGAAGCCGTCCACGCTTGTTATCTCCTGTACCCTTCTCATCCCAAACCTTATGGATGGACGCGAGCCTATCAGCATCCGAAGGATCGGCCGTGCCGTATATGTATATGGTCCCGCTATTCTTTTTCTGTGGATTCAGCGCAGGCAGCGTTACATGACCATTTTCTTGATACTGCAATGCGACCCTTGCCCCAGGCTAAGCTTGAAGTTCCGGTAGCACTCCAGTATAGTCTCCAATAGTTTGGGAAGCCTTGCACATTTTGTCATTCGGTGATATCACCCTGTCACCAATTGGTGGCAGCAGGCGCTGCGTTTGATAATCGCTGAATGAGGGATCCTGACGGGATACTGCGCCACGAATGCATCCAGGTTCCCCGGTCATTGTGCCATGGCTGTCGAACACCATGTAATTGAGCCCAGGAACAAGCTCTGGAGTGCTGTCAATGCTAAATGTTTCCTTGACCGTGATTCTCATCTTGCGTATGCACCGACCCTGTCGACGTCGACGCGTGTTTTCATGACTGGATCTCCTTGACTTGGATGAATATCTCCATTAGGTCCGCGGGGTCCGGAATGCCCTCAGGCCGATGCCTGCCCTGAATGACAAGGGTGGGTACGCCTGAGCCAGCCACCGTCCCTTTGCTCTTGTCCGCTTCTCGGTCGATCACGTCGGCCGTTTCGTTGGACTGCAGCCACTCTTCGACGTCGGCGGCGTCAACCCCGGCCCGTCGCATAGCTTCCCGCAAGACGTCGTGCTCAGCGACATCCTGGGCACCACAGTGATAGGCCTCGAAGATGGCCTCAACCAGGTTGCGCTGCGTCTCATCGTCGTATTTATCCTGGGCGCCCACCAAGTACACTAAGCGGTGGGCGTCGCGAGTCGCAGGGTTGGGGCCAAGCTTGCCTCCCCAGTTGAAGTGGATGCCGCTCGCACGACCGGCTCTGTCCATGCGTTTGGCCAAGGCCTCGCGCTGCTCGGGCGTCTGATCTGCCAATCGAACGTCGGCCAGCTCAAGCTTATCGACGCTGTGGGGCTAAGGGTTGTAGTTGAGGTAATACGGCGTCCAAGTGATCGCGAACGTGTCCGACTTGCCACCCAGATATGTCTTCTGATAGATGGAGATGGCCTTGTCCAGGCTCCGCTTGGCAATGAAGCACCACTGTAAACCCCGCTTGATCAGCGCTAACCCTAATACAAACAGGCTGGCGGCCAAGCTAGGTAAGTACCTAGCGGGCCGGGAATAAGGGAAGGGACTTACCGCGCAGACAAAGTCTGAGACAAATTCAATTTCGATGATTGCCATGGTAATTGCCAAGTGATGCAGGCTAGGTTGAGGAGAGTGGCTGTACAGGTTATGTACCTAAAAAGTAAGAGAAGGAGAAAGCGGAGAAAGGGGAGGAAGAATTGGAAGCGCTTTAGGGATTAAGTAGGCATAGGTTACACGTTACTGTACACGGGATCCCGCATCAATTATGTCAGCCTTTAAATCTTCAGCGCTGTCCGCACTTCAGCAGTCGCACTTGGCAGTGCATTCAGCGGGGTACTCAGCATCGTATTTAAATTAGAGCTTTGCTATTTCTGCAGTACAATACAATCTTTGCGGAAGGGCCTATTATACGAGACTAGCATAATCTACAGACTTAAAAGGTCTGATCGGTTGAAATGCTTGCTGATAACACTATACAAGGTTTCCTCCTCAACGAAGAATCGACCAATTATGAATTCTCTACAAACTAATATCTTAAATCCAGTCACGAGGAGGTTGCGACACAAAGCCATCCCGGGAAGAGGATATATTCACTCATCTCTTAACCCAATTGAGGAAGACATCTGCCCAATTTAGGGACGTTATTTTGCGCAAGGACAACTCTATAGAGTTCAAGGCCTAAGGCGAACCCTTTACCCCCCCGTTTCAGTCGGGGGTTATACCACCCAATCCAATCTAGTGCTAGCGCTTGCACCAAAGTGAAATTGTCCCAATCTCCCTTTTGTTCGAACTTATCCAGCGCCGTCGAATTTACTGCTCGTTTAATAATGCCCTGTACATCGTCCCTCACTCCTATCATATCGGCTCCAACGATGCGTCCAATAAACTTACCAACTTTATTTTGGATTTTCTTGGTGAATGCAGCAGTCCGGACTTCGTTATATTCTGATGTACGATTTGGCTTGATGACTGTGCTAGACGATGGATGTAGAAACATTGATGGGATAAAGTTTGGACCAGTCAGGTAGTGAAATCTGTCTCTGAGTTCTTGCGCCCTACTGACCGAACGCTTACCGAACCGGAAAAGCAGGTCGTGAAAGTTTGCCATCGCTTGCTCTTCGCCAACGTTTTCTTCGTCCAAACAGTCTTCATGGAAAATATCTTCGTTAGTATCTCCTTCGTCGGTTTCTTCCTCATCGGTTTCTTCCTCGTCGGTTTCTTCCCCGTCGGTTTCTTCCTCGTCGGTTTCTCCTCCGCCGGTTTCTGCTCTGCCGGCTTTCGTTACTCTAGTCTCCTCCATGAGATCCACATTTGCACAGGACAGACTAGTCGTGAAAATTGTTGCCAGAGTTATATAGAGATAGCAGCCTCCGCATAGCTTACGAAGCCAATGCAGAGCCAATAGACAGAGGTGTTCTCTTCTTTCCGATGCGAAGGTAATGGAACCGTACGCGATCCTTAAAAGAGCTGTGAGCTCCCCCGCCAGGCTTTCTGAGCTTGGAGTGCGGCGAAATCGTCTCAGTATATCCCTCACCTCATGCCGCAAAGCCTGGAGATGGTATGCGCAGTAGACTTTCGACGTCAAGATCAGAATGACAAGTTCTGACGCAAGCTTCCCTGTCTCTTCTAGAGAACTCTGACCACGTCTGACTTTAGCTAGTTGGGCGGCAACGCGGCGAAAATGGTACGATGAAAGCTCTGCTAAGAGATAATCGGCATCCAGCTCACTCAAACCAGCGAGCTTTGCGATGGCTTGTCGGTGCGTGACGGCTGCCGCAAAATATGGGCCGTCAGTATAAACGGCTTTAGGACAAGTTAGATCTGGAACTCGGAGGCGCCACCGTATGAAAGATGCAAATCGACAGGCGGTAACTGGGATCACATTGGAAATCATAAACGCGGAAACCAAATCAGAAATTCCATTTTCCACGAGAGAATTTCTGGCCGCTCGGGCCAGTGCGTTACTGACCCTTAGGTATGCCTCTTTCGCCTGTACCGGGGAATCGACCTCAGAGGCGCCCCCGAAAAATTTGCGGAGTCGGAAAGAAACTTGCAAAGTTAGCCTCCATACAGTAAATCACTTGCCGTTGGCACATACTTTCAAAGGGATTGAGGTCATTTAAATTTGCATTCACACATGGTAAATCGATGGTGCGTCTGCTATGCCTCTTAATGCAACGGCAATTTTTGCAAGGAAATTCTCCATCGCACTGTGGTTACATGAGTTTGAGGATAAATGAAATATATATGGACTAATAACTGACTGACCTTGAGACGTTGGTCCTGGCATCTGAGACAGACCTTGCTTGACCTTTTGGCCCTCTTCGTAGGTGGCTGCGATTGCCGTTCACGACTGATTGAGTCCAAGGGGAGTTGGAAGCAATTCACGCGTTCGAGAGGGATGTTGGCTCGCCTCGTATTTGGGCTGATGGAACGCTTACGGTTTGTTGCGGTAGGGTATTTGATTTGGTCTCTCGAGGTGCGTAAGGCGGTCGAAACCGATGGTATTTGTGTTGTATCAGCCGAAGATTGCAGGGTCGTTAACGCCATACCAACATGTGAGCTGGACTGGGCTGTAGACGGAATTTTAGGTAAGATGGAAGGGAAACGACGCCTCGGATCTGCGTGGGTTTGGGTTTGTGTAAGTACGTCATCGTGAGGACGAGGAAGCTGAAGAGAACTTCCGGGTTTATCTCGACCGGCGGCGATCTCTGGTAGATCCAACGTGGCAGCCGGCAATTCCAAGGGTGGTTGAAGGAAGTTCGGCAGATCTGACACCGCAGCAGCGCTTTCAGGACCATACTGGGTAATAGCTTGCGACAGGTCCGATGCGGTAGTAGGAAGGCCTATCATCGGAGAAAGAGAGCCTAATGGGTTTGAAATGAGAGGGATTGGACTGACCGACGGCAGGCTCTCTTGCGGAACGATCGTCCAATCTAGTACTGTGTCGGTGGCCACGGGTACAGTCGTGAAGTCTTCGTTCTGAATCTCGACAAAAGAAGTATGATTGTCGAAGAACGTCCCTCTAGTGTCCACATCCACGTCCAGGGACATGGAAAGGGAAGGAACATGATTGAAGTCCAGTTGGCCTAGATCCATATTGGTGTCTAGGGAAGGAACATGGTTAAAGTCCAGTTGGCCTAGATCCATATTGCTGTCTAAGGAAGGAACAAGATTGAAGTCCAGTTGGTCTGGATCCATATTGCTGTCTAGCGAATTACCCAGGTTTTCATCCTGGGCCACGGGGAAATGCGGCTGCTGGTCATGACAGAATGGGCCTGCGGCCCCAGGGTTGGAAGTCGTCGTAGCTAGCGGATCTTGCCAATCGGTTTGAGACTGGGACGGTGGCTGAATCTGGCCAGGGTTTGGTGCATCGCAGATTACCTGACCGTCGTCTATGTCAGGATATCCCGTATCTCCGGACGCCGGAAGATCGGTACGGGTGTCGGCATGGTATGACATTGTATGGGGAGTTGAGTGCCATGTATAAGTAATTGAGACTGGCTTAACAATGCGTCTGTCAAACGCGAAGTTTCTTCCTGAGATGGTCTATACCGTCCGCTCCGCGGGGTTCTTGCTGAAGAAATGATGACTGCGTGATCCGGGTGGATGGTGAAGGCACTGATGAGATATATATAACATAAGATGTCACAGTGAAATTTGATATTAACGAAGATGCACCGTACAGGGTTGCGGCTAGAAACAAAAGGAATTCTAAAAGGGCGATTATTTCGTACGTGCGTCACCCAGCAAGATGGTGGTAGATGCGGCTGAGCCAGTCAAAGACAGGACAGCGTTGCCGGTCGTCGAAAAGAGCTTAGCTACTTTGCACACATCTGGCCAATTATAGGCCGGGTGTGAGTTGCCGGTGCTTAACATAGTTTACTGTCTCCTTTGCTGAACTCTCAATTCATCTTTCCCTAGTTTCGGTTCCACTCTCCGCGCTACGCATACAGGGTCACGAGAAGTCCCAGTTTCTGGAATTGTCGTTGCCGGTCGAGAGAGCGATAATGATTGGGCCGCAGGCCGTGTCTCTGCTCGACCAATCCAAAGCTGTCGTTCTTCAAAACGCGAGAATGGATCCGTCTTTGAGGGTATATAGATCATGGACATCAACCCACGTGAGCTGGTCCCTTTAGACATGCTACGACTGACATCAGCCATTTGCACGCCAGCATCACCACTTTTAATATCACGGAGCCGCTTCGTCAAAAAGAACCTCGATTACCAAATCCATCAGCAAATCCAAAGTTCAAATGACAGCAAACACGGGTACGGAAGTGGGCGCAGAAGCATGGCCAACTTCAAGCATTATATCACTGGCCATTTTGCTCCTGACAGTGTTGTTGGCCCCGATTGGATGGGCTGCTCAGAAGTACTGGGTTCTTAACGGTACGTCTAGCTACTCGACTTTCACTTCCAAGTAATCGAGATCGAAGAAGTAACTAAGTAGAAGCGCTAAAATAGGGAGATCGAATAACCATGATGTTGAAAATGCGGACGGCTAGGTTTTAGAATGGATACGTTGAAACGGAGAGAAGCTACTAGAAGTGGTCAGGTTTCGGTGATTGCGCTTGAGATGTAATATGCTACACCGTCCAGGCTGTCAAACGTTGGACAGACTATGATTGCCACATCTAGAAACTGAATAGTATGACGTTGAGGCTGCTGGGAAATATTCAGACTATCTTTAAATTAAATAGTCTAAACTGTTGAATTAAGGGGTATGACGGCCCACACCACTTGTGTATATATAGATGTGTAATCCCCCAAGCCTCAAGGCTGGTCACTTACCATGGAATCCAACGGGTATTCAGCCTATCTTTGACATAAACATGATGTCCTGCTGCCTAACAAACAAGCCGTGCGATATGGAGTGGAATATAAAATTCAAAAGACCCTCCTCGCCATTGCTTCGGGATCCAAATCGCGTTGAAAACATTAATTATTGAAAAGCAAGTGATGAGTGATGAACTCTCGAAATTTATGCGACAAACGTGCGACAAAAGGTAAGGCTACCCTAAAGAATGCGAGGAGACTTTCGCCAGCAAAAGTGTATGGAGAAAATGTAGGAATATATAACTATATTACGCTTGAACTACTAACGCAGTTCGAGCGCCCGATCTTTTGCCATAATCCTATAGAAAAGCTCAATCAGAAATAGGGGGAATCTCAAAGTGTGTCGTCAGTGTGTCTATTCACTATGTTGAAAGCTATGGATTTCCTGCAACAGCTAGGAGAATGTCTGCGCTATATATATTCGTGAGTAACCTTATAAATAAGCGTATTATTCACATGTTGACCCATTATTTCCATTCTTAATCAAGAGATGAATAATGGAAACGTATGATCAGCGCTGAGCGGTTCCGTATAAGGGTCTGATCACTCGGAACTCCTGAATTCCGGCATGAGCAAAAGCCCTTCACACCTCGTTTCTTTCGTTGACTAAATTCCCAATTTCAGTGCTCTCCTCCGGAACCTGACGTGGGGGCTGACCCATCAACATGGAAATCCTTCTTGACCGACACCACCAGAAGTTCAGGCACCAGCACCTCTCTCGCATAAGTCAGGACACCATTATGCGGGACGGTTTATCGATAGTAGAAATTTGATGATATATAGAGGAAATTCAAAGATAACATGCTCTAGTCTCAAGTCATAAGAGGGCGGAAAGGAAAATATCTAAGATACAGAAGACTTACAAGAGCTCATCACCTCGTGGACGGTGGCAGCCCGCTCCATGCCGTGGCCGTTGACGAATAAACTCCCCACGATTCGCAGAGATTTGACATCGAAGCGCAGATTTATATACTCACCCATACTCGGGATCTAGCACTTCACACAAATGAAGATGGTGTTGCTTAAGGCGCTCGTCAAGACTACTCCAGTCAGCGTCCGGATATCGATGTCTTGTCCGTTTTGCTTGGCGTTTTCCCTGTGGTGGGCCTTGCAAACTCGAAGCTGCCGGCGCAGTGACATGAATGCACCTTTGATGTGATATTCCTGGAAAAGCAAGACATTGGCTTCACATCCACAGATGGGACAAGGCACACGGCTGAGTTAAATGACAGGTTGCTCGAAGAAACGAAGATTGATGTGTGGAGGGAATGTGATGACACTTGACTCACTAGCATCTCCTGTGCTTTTGGAGGTGTCTCCTTATGGGAATCAGTACTGGTTGATCTGTGTCTGAGACGTTTCGGCTGTGCCTAAAACGTCTCTGAACTGCCAGGATCTCAGTTCTTCCGCTTAGAGCTCGTAGGCTGGTAACACGCACCTTAATGCCATCACTGATATTCTTCCTGACCTCCGGCGAATGGTTGTTCCATCTCAGCTTTGACTCCTACTGTACAGTCTTTGAGTATAGGGATGCAATGAGTGTCATAAAGATGATCCTGAAGTTCAGAGAGTGAGTCAAATAGACTGTTACAATGCGGACCACAAGATGTTGGCTTGTTGCTTTTCAGACTCCCGTAATACTTAGCCATGTCGCCCTTGAGTGACTGGCGGTTCAGAAAAGGTTTCATGCGCTCGCTTGCAGGCTTGTAGCTATAGAGAAGGCGACCAGGGTTGTATCCCAAGGATGCTAACATCCCACGGACATCGAGATAGCCATGCTGAAGTGCGACGGTTTCTGGATGGTCCAAATTGTACTGGCAATGTCGCTTAAACGCTGCCCTTATCTGTGAACCGCTGGTGACGGAAGAACAGAGAGCCGCATAGCTATACTGCCTCTCCAGGCTCCTTTGTTGGCACCCATAGATATGCTTCCACATATTTTTATTGGTTTGAGTAGATGCATTGTGGATAGAGAAAGAATGCCCGTATTGTTAAAGCTCCGTTGATGACATTCTGAAATAGGCCAATGCATTGATGGCTGCCCATGGAGCGGATTCCGGTGAAACCCCCTTGAGGAGATCAAGGAGATTTGGAAGCCACAGTCCAAAGCCGATTCTAACCTTGACTACTGTGGCGGCTGATATAATGGGGCGCTGAATAGCCGGACCTTGGCGCCTTTGGGGTGAATCACAAGAAAAAGCAACAGGACGCGGTGGAGCATAAGAAATACGTCTTCGGTGACGAAACGGCAGGGCATCTCTTCATAGGCCACAATGGGGTCATGATCGGGTCTGCGACGTCCATATATGTCTTCCCCGAGACGCCTAGCGCAGTCGTTGCAATGGCTAACGCGATAAACCCCGGAGATTGCAGCTAACTTTGCCGCCAAAGTCCCGATTCAGTCGTTATTCGACCTGGAGACGAGTGGCAACCTCCTTGATCTTGTACAACAAGTGGCCGATCTCCCACAAGCGATGGTTCGAATCGGTGATGACGGACTAGCTTCGATACCGCGACGTTGTACAAAAGGAAGAGGACTTGCGCGATTTAGGGGCGATCACAGCGGGTTTAATGTCACCTTCAACGTATTTATACGAGAGGATAAAGGATATCTGCCCTTCATGATCAACTCTAAACAAGATCTCAATGTGGCATTGAGAGATATAGAACATGGCTTGCCCTTGAAGAGGGACGCATGGCTCGGCTGGGGGATGTTGGACTGGGACTATTTTGCTCTTCGGGTGTTGTACTTTCATAAGACAACACTGGTAAGGAGGATGGACTCAAGTGGCTGTATGAGATTACTGAACCCTACGGATAGCTTCGGAAATTGGAAGAGACAGGACCGAAGCCGGTAGAGGAAGCTGCCGTACGAGTAGATGCCGGGGGACCGTACGCCCCATAGTTGATGTTCTGTCCCCAACTACGAATCAAGTATCAACCCCTCTTTGGGAAACCGACAAGACCAGTCCTAGAAGCAGCGGATGCATGACCGATGTAACGCAAGATAACTCTCCAAGTTCTTGTTCGCTCTCCTCTCGGGAGGCAGTATACCATGATGCAAGTTTTTAGAATAGGTGTTAGAACAGGCGTAAGAGAACCCCCATCACTGTGTACATATACAGTGCATAGTACCCAAGCCCTCCAGACTAGTCATTTGGCATGGGATTGGGAGATAACCTATCTTTGACTTAAACCACTTTGGGGGAGGGCTTCTCGGTGCTGGTACGGATGAGACTAAAGCACAGGAAATTTCAACCAAGACATTGCGTTATAGTATCTCTGCAGCAGTCGATGCTGTGCTATTAAGCATATCTGGTATGCGGTACGTTTCCTGCAATGCGCGATTCGTGGTACCCGATTTGCACATTCGCTTCCTTATGGGCATGCCGAGACGCGGAACCTTTCCGCATGCGCCCTCTCCACGGACTAACCTCCAACGGGAGTATAACCAAGAAAGGGAACTCAGTTCCTTATGCATCTCTGGTCCTGTCTAGACCTCCCTACCATCAAAGGCCCAATGGCGCCCAGGGGTTCAGGTGGCTGGACGTTATTCTGATGGTTGATTGGTTGAGTCTGCTCCCCCACTTTCTTTGCCGTCAGTAGATATCATCAATCGTATGAGACCCTGACGTCACACACTGAAACATATACGGCTGAAGAAGAAGATATTATCAGGTTGACCTTTAAGAGGTCCTAGATAGGAAAGAGAGGGCAGTGAGGCCTCCTTAAATACAGGTAAAAACAACTGTGACAACGAGAAAGCTGTACCGGAGACGCTAAAAGCAATTTCCACCAATGGCTGCCCTAACTAAGCCGAGGCTCAGCTAAAGGACTTAGTCTTCAGCTGGGTCGGACAAATTGTCAATGCTCTGGTGATGTAGTACTAAGTATACAATGCGAATATCTTATCAAGGTTTTGGCTATAAGTTTAATTCAATGCCTATAACACCTCAAAACCTTACCTTGCATAAAGCGGTTGGCCCGAGATAGAGCGGGGAAATCCTAGGTATGTAAGTTTCCAGACCGAGTTTATCCCCTCACCCAGCTACGGCCGTTTTTTCTTCGCCGAGAGAGCGTTTACCGTACGTAACGAACACATGTAGAGCGGGGTTCATCGAAGACCAGTATAGCAGCTGACCCGAAGAGGTGGGGGGCTTATGGGAATACCGGCATGTGATTGACTGGACGGAATCCGGGAGAGCTGCGCTAATCTACCCGCCCTGCCTGCTCGGGATGATCGACGCTGCGAGATCCCGTGTCCGTCCACCGTCGGCAACAACTCTATTCCCAAAACATGCCAAAGCTGTGGACCAATCGGCGAACCTCCACTAACTTGGGCACAGAGCCTTGTTAGGTGACGGAAGTGGCCGGGTTGATCGACGAGGGGGTAGCATATGAATGGTCACTTCAATAGGCACCAACCCCATAAAGAAGCCTAGCTAGCTATGTAACAGATGCAGATCTGGGAAGTTTGGAGAACCCCGATTGACCACTGAAATGTATTGGAGTGCTCGATTCCAGGAAGTATATTTATATCCTCGCTATCCCCCCAATCCACCTGTCAGAGGGCATCATCCCCTTCACAGTCCCCACAAGCCCCCAGCCTGCCACCTCTAACACAGCCTGGCGCCGAGCCCGCCCGCAAAGGGGAGACGCAACCACTCCGTCAAGATGAAGTTCCTGTCCATCTTCCTCTTCACCATCATCCCACTGGGGCTCTCACTTCCCCTCGACGTCCCGCAGTCAGCCTCGCTCGAAACTGAGACGGATCGGCTGCTCTTCAGCGCCAGCCTCTCCGAGTTCCTGGCGGCCCGCGACGCGCGGTCGCCACCGGAGCTCGACTGGTCGTCAGACGGCTGCACTAGCTCACCGGACAACCCGTTCGGGTTCGACTTCGAGCCCGCGTGCTTCAGGCACGACTTCGGCTACCGCAACTACAAGGCTCAGGGCCGTTTCGAGGCCGGCAAGTCCGCCATCGACAGGAAGTTCAGGACGGACCTGTACAGCCAGTGCGCCGCGGAGGACGCGCGGGCCGTGTGCGAGGCTACCGCCGAGGTGTACTACCGGGCCGTCGTGCTCTTCGGAAGGGAGGGGGCAGAGGCAATCATGATGGCCAACGATCTCGACGTGGATTACCAGTAACATGCGGTGATCGGTCTGAGTCGCTTAGTTGCACAGGGTGAAACGGACTCGCGGCAGGTACAACCACGTTTTTGTAATAAGAGACCTTTAATCCTGCGAAGATAAATCCAAGTTGCTCTTATATAAGGGAAGATTCTCCTTCACGTGCCACGAGGACAGCGAGAAGGTGCTGAACATGACAGGGGTTACTTATATGTCTTACTTCGGACTTAGCAGCCCCCCAGGTCCACCCCATGCCAGCGTTGACGAGGCGTGCCGACAAAAGCCTGTCCGTGGAGGATTTCGTCCAAGTCGTCGATGTATTCCTGCTGAGATGCTGCTCGCTAAGACAGAGGAGCTCATCATTAACAGGGGCGTGAGAGGGACAATCCTTTGGTTGCCAAGCCGCTAACTGTTGTCTTGGGCCCCTTGCATCGCTCTGCAGATGCCTCAAGCGTCCCCTCCCCCCAAATCAGCTGGAAGGCGGCGCGCCACCGATACCCACGGAGAAGCGTGCGCTTGCGCTCCCCCTTGGAGCCCCATTTTATTTGGCTGCAGCGCGGGGCCCCAGGCTGCCTCCGTTGGTAGTGACCCATGTCTTACCCGAGCGCAGTTGGGCTTCCTCTTGAGGAGATAGCCTAAGAGCTCCTTAACGGCGTTTCGGGAATCGAGTACTTAGTATCCGACAGAAGAACAGCGAGCGGAAGGATATCACAAATATGGACCAAAAGAGTTCAAGGCTGGCAAGCGATCTACAGTGTACTGCTGCTTCCGTCAAGTTAATGAAGACCCACGCCAGTCATGGGTCTAATGCTTGTTTTTCCGGCTAACCCGAACAGCGGGGACCACTAGTTACTGTATTATCTAAACCAGCACCTGCTCGCACCCCACAAATGCGAGTGACGGGATGTCAGGACGAGTGCGAGGTGGGGGTCGGATGGTCACTGACCGGAATTCATCCATACCATCAAATTCGACGTAAGTTGACAGGACATAGGCTTCGGCGCGGCTGTTTACCATTGCATCACAACGGACAGAATAGAGCGGCTAATCCCCTAATCATCCTACAGGAATTCTCAGCCCTTGGCTTGTTTCTTACTGTGGGTATCTCTCTCAGTGCAATCCATGTTAAAATTGATTTGAAAGCCGTAGCGTCGAGTGGGATCCAACTTTACGGAAAGGAGATCAGATGAGAGTAGGTGAAATTTCCTCCAACCCATGAGACGGAATCAGGATACAGAGCTAGTTCCACAACTATTAGTGCTTCCCCTCAATATAAGCTCATAGTCGTCCTACGTAAGCATTTAATAGTGCTTTACGTAGGATGTTCCGTGCGTTGGGAATCCCTCGTATCGTAGAGACAATAGCGGTCTATGAAATGAGCCTAGAACCCGTATTTTCGAGGAGCAGCGCACGCATGAGATGAGCGGATGCACGCTTGATATACCTCTTTCAGCGTCCTTAACCTATCTAAGGAGCCTGAGCGAACAGTCCTGCATCGGGAACTGGCTCTGGCAGCTAATCTAACAGCTTTAATCCATCCTGAAGAACCTCAAGGTCTTCCACAACAGGCCTAGCCGCCAGTCTAACCTAATCGCGGCCTACCGATTTGCCCTCCTAAGCAATCATCCGTTGTTCCTTGCTACCGCTCCTAGCCGAACCTTTTAAACTCCAAACCCTCATCATGCTCAGCGAGCCACGTCGTTCACTGACAGGCCTCGAAAAATGGGGGTATTATTGTGTTGCGGGTAGACAACATCATGATCAAACACGGGCCAATCAAGGGCCCACCTTGTGCGGCGGACCCGCATCCTCTAAAACTTTATCCTTTTTCCTGTACCGTAGTCCCTCGACAACTGGTCTCAACTGGTCGCAGACCTATTTTCAATAACCGTCACTGATATCGTATGAACCAAGAGGGCATAGCCGCACAAAAGGGGCATGCTGGAAGGCCCCAAGCCCTCAAAAATCAAATATGTCCACGAAACGCACGCAGAATACACCAACACCAAACGCAATGCCCCCAAAGAATCAAAACTGGAAATCAATGTCGTGATGCCATCATGTCATGCAATACCGAAGGGACCACTCCTCGAGACCAAACGGGGCTATCATCGAATCGTGAGTCCGTCGCACGACCTTCCAAACCGGTCAGCTAGACCATAGATTCGGGAACATCATATGCCGGCGCAGGGGCCTGTCGCTGCAGCTCTATCTCGTGAGTAACCGGGAATTGAGGGATCCACTTGCGCACCAGTCGAGGGACCTCCGCGCCTCTGGGTTGGGCGACTTCCTCTTGCCAGTTCAAGACGTCCCAAGGCTGAACGACGGCATGACGCCGTTGTGCGGAGAGCCGCTTCCGAACCTCGAGAGCGTTGGGAACGGTTCCGGTACGAACGGCATCGACTGCTCTCAGACGTCTAGCCTCTCTCGCGGCCACCACATCAGCGACCGCGTGATATCGATCCTGGGCCGTGTTCCATCCGGAAGCGCCGTTGCTTTCGGATGTCAGGACGGCGCGGAGCTCGTCGAAGGGCAAGTTGAGCAGAATTCGGGAAAGAACAGGTGAGCATTTGGCGGATTCCCGTTGCGGCGCTGAACCATCCTCCGGGAATGCGGGTGGAAGGTCGCCGAATTTGATGCTCCCCAGTCGAACAGGCTTGCCGGAATTGCGCGCATTGGTGCCTCTAGCAATGGCGGGCGGAAGTCTGCCACGTGGCGAGGGAATAGCGGGGGCACCGGGTACGGCCGGAATCCGAGCATACTTGGAAGGGTCGGAGACCGTCGGATCAAGTTCAAAATTCGATGGGAATGCGTTGATCAAGAAGTTCATGACGGCGTCCATGAGGATCTTGGTCTCAGGTCCATATCCGTATTCTAAGTCGACAAAGGACAGGTTTGTCCCATCGTGCTCGAAGGCGAAATCGGTGTGGCGCTGTGTCGTGCCCTCGAGCACGAAACCCAGAGCATCCTCTACGGTGGCCCAGTTCAGTAAATCGGCTGCGATCTGCAAACCACGCACCAAAACATCTCGCATCTTAAGAAGATGGCCAGCCGCGGCGTAGCCGAGGCAGAACTCGAACCGGTCGGCCTTATCACCAGCAAAGTCCATGCCATTGGCTCCGTTGCCGACGATAGGGGGAATATTGAGAAGAGGATGCAGGTATAGGCGCTGCACGGCCATCCACCAGGCATCAGAACGCAGATAAGAATCATCCGACGTGATGGTGATGGTATGGGTCCCAGAGCTCTCGGCAGTACGCGCTGACATGATGTAGTGCTTCAAAGCCGGGCTCTGCGCGAGGATGAGCTTGTGGCCGGTGATCTTGACGGGATGGTGGCGGCCGTTCGTGTATACCAACTCCAAAACACAATCCGCAAGGTCACCGTTATCGAACTGATTCCGGAAGTATGCAACACTCTCCACCAACTCGCCCTCAACGCTTGGACGGCGCGTGAATGCCTGCGAAGGAAGGAACGGAGGGAAAGGAGCGGGCAGATGGTGATGTTGGGCGTGGTGGGGGTGATGGTGACCAGCCGGCTGCTCGTGATGAGCATGTCCAGGATAGTGCATATTGTTGGGGGGGAAGTGCATATGCTCCAAACTGTTGGGTTCGCCCGACGTATGCGATCCGTGGAAGCTATGGGGAGTTGGAGGGCCGTAGCGACTGGCACCGGGAGGGAAGGCTTCGAAATGCCCATGAGGGGCGTGAGCGGGGACTGGTCCATACGTGTCGATGCTAGAAACGGGGACCATGTCCGGGCGATATTGAGTATTGATAGGGGCAGGGGCAGGGGCAGGGGCAGGAAAGCCGTTGCTATTCGACTGCGCGTGATGATGGCCGTTTACGCGGGAGAAGTTTGAATTCTCGCCGTTGACCGGCATCGGGGCCGGCGGCATGAAGCCGCCGGGATGAGGCGCAGGCGAAGGAGTATGGGACTCCGGGAAACCTCCAAACATGATCCCTCCGCCGTTGCTCATATGGTGGCGATGCATGTGGGCGCCCGGATGTAAAGCCAGATGATCGGGATGTCGATCGGCGGGTTGCTGATGCTGGAGTGGATGGGCCTGAGAATTGAGAGCGCGGGGCTGGTCGAGGCGGCGGGGAGAGACATCAGATTCGATCTGAGACACATGAGGATGGGCATCCTGGATGTCTATCGTCTGTAAGCATCTGTGCTCGGCATAAAGGTCTTGCGATTGCATTTGCGGCGCGGTATTACCTGTCTTCATTGCAACTGCAGGGGTAGAGGTAGAATCGGCCGTGCTAGACTCGGTCTCTGCCATGGATGGAGTGGAAGATTGTTGTGCAGCGGCCGCATTTTCCTCAGAGGCATCATTGATTCCGTTGGTAGCATGCGGGTGCGCCCCGGTGTCTCTGGATCCGTTTGCACTGTTTACGGCGATGGTAGCGGTTGTTGCAGTAGCGGTATCCACGTTGGTCTGGGTGGCGGCGGCATGCTCGGGTTTCTCCACGTTTGAGCCGTTGACCTCGTCCTCAGATGGCTTGGCTGACTGCGGATGCTGACTCTTCACACCGTCCGGTGCAACCACCTGATCGATCAGCGCCGCATCGAGAGATGGTGCAGGGAGACCGTTGGACGAATTGCTGGCAGAGGGAGCATGCTTGTTCTCGCCGGCAGGCGCCTTCGGTGATTTGACGGACTGTTTTTGCATCAATGGCAAAGGAATGGCAGGAAGCACGACGGGTCGGCCGGCCCTCGATGCGGTGGTCGATGCCGTTGCTGTCGGTTTCTTCGCGTTGTGTCCAGAGGCGGTCTTAGTCCCGGCCTGCTGGTGATGATGGTGCTGCTGCGGCGGCGGCTGGGCCTTCGAAGGCGCCATGCTGGGCAGATGTTGGTAGGCTCGTTACGCAAACGGATCTATCGATGGGGCCAGGAAATAAAATAGAAAAAGGAGCGACAATGTTCATTCCAGTGGGGGCAGACGGTTGAGCATAAACCAGAGAGGGGGCCAGAGAGGGGAATAGGAAGAGCGCGATAGTCGAGTCCGATTAAGATCTGGAGCGCGATAATGAGAAAAGTTAGGCATTCGACCGTGAACCCCAGGATCTTCAAATCTGCGACTCAACCGGAACTCGAGATGTCATGGGAGGGGAGAGTAGGAAGAATAATGCCCCTCTACCATGCCAATCAGAAATAGGTAAGGGTGAGTAGCTGGCTAACTTATGTGCAATTTTTGATGGGGCACAGTGAAGAACAATTATCTGCGGATTAGGAAGAGATAGGTATGTAAGCAGGTAGTAGGAGGGATGTTTTCTGTTTCGTATTGTATGGTACCTTCAGGCAATGGGCCAATAGAAGGAAACCGACGGGAAACCTTTGGAAGGAGGAAGATCCGCAGAGATGCAGGCGGATAGCCCGTAGGCAAGTTCTTCTGGTGAGGCAGGCAGTGTGTGTCCTTGGTCCGTTCTTCGGTAGCAGATAAAAGCTTCTATTGCACAAATATACAAAAAAGATTTTGTTATACAAGATAGAAGAGACCCGGCCGACCAAGTGGGCGGATGATGGACACAGGTGGGCGGTTCGGTTCGGTGGTGGAAAGTCTGAAGTCGTTTCTAAGCTGAATTTTTGCGAAGGACTCTGCCCCCCCAAGCCAGGTCGAGTCTTGGCAAATGATCCTTTTTTATTTTTATGGCTTGTAAAAGTCCGAAAGCCACTCCGACTGGGAGGAGATGAGCCTATGGGTGCGGATGGGTTTGGATGGTTCTGGGATGGGTCAATCAATGAGATGGCTGCGTTGGGTGGACAGCCTCTCAAAGTAAAGCGGGCAGAACATCCAGGCCTAATAAATTTTGTTTTTTTAGTGGGGAGAAGGTTAAAAGGCCCCCCCTCCAGCTGCCCCGATGTTAACCCCGCCCCTACCTTCACCTAGCTTGCAGCTTGCTCTAAACTTAAAATATTTGAAGGTACAGCTGCCAGGAGCTGTCTGCTCCCATCGCTGCCGCCTGCCCGCCCACTGCGTCATATACGAATACATTTAACGTGGGGTAGAAAAGGTCTGGAGCACCGTGAAATATTGTACTAATTGACCCACGATTCACAGGAACCAATACAACTAATTGTCGCTAGCCATTTTGTTCCTAGTTAAAAGCTTAGCTATTTCCGGTCTAGCAAGTCGGTATTAGTCCCGGATGTCTTTCAAATATTACCGTAAGTAGCTAGGCACGCACCTATGTATTGTACGTTTGAATCCGGCAGAGTGGGAATGACAGTCTGCTGGAATTTTCCTAGAACGGCATCCGAACTTTGATTACAAATGCCGAAACCAGTGTCCGTGCTGCTTTGCTGCTTACAGCCCGCAAGATAAGCTGGATCGCTTATCTCTGAAGCCCCGGCTTTCGGAGCCTCGTCATGATCCGATAGAACGGAATGCTGGGACTGCCATAGGGTCATAACCTCCCAATGGTCATAGGTAGGTAATGTAGACGCCAATCGGGCACTCATAAAATTCTAGAAAGTATTTGGGTGAGTATCGTTCGTCTAGATCACTGCCATATCACGACTAGCTTGCACCTTATCCGGTGGGGGAGATGAAGACGGCAAACCCACTCCCGGAAAGGCAAGTCCCGGCGGCAAGAGCACGAGACCCGAGCGCGGGACCGTATACGCAAGCCCAGGCTCCATGTGGATGGGCGGAAACGGGGGCATGAACCCCATCTCCGACAGGTTACCAAACGTCGTCTGCGGCCCCGGGCAGCTGCCAGGGACGAAGCCCATACACGGAGAACATGCCGCCGCTACTGTACGAGAACGAGGACATCTCGAGCTGGTCCTGGTGGGAGGGAGGAGCTTCAGCGTGCAATTCGCGTCCGTTCGGGATGCTCGTATGCCGAACGTGAAGAGGGACGAGATGTCGTCCGGTGTAAAAGCGACCGAGTCTGAGCGCCGCATGCCCTTTTCTATTGGCTCGTTGAGACTTGGGTGACGTAGTGTGGAAATCCGGACTCTCCTTCTTCTAGGTAGGCCGGGCGATCCTCATGGCGTCTTGCCCACTGATTGCGTCCGAATGGCCGCTTGGAAATCAGCACATACGGCCTTGCCCTCACAGCGATAAAACGAAGGACATTAGAGAGCACGGCGACAGAATAATGAGCATGATAGAGAGCGGTGGGGATAGGGCAGATTCTGAGTATTAGCTTCCAATTGATGCTACAAGTAATCAGATATCTCCTGGTCCAACGGTAACAAGCGAATAGGGACGAGAATTTATTATATCCACATTTCGTTTCAGCACCTTCAGGTATCGCATTATTGAGCCACAAACCTGCTTCATACATTGAGTCGATCGAGGACGTCTTGTTTCCCGACGATCAATCTCCCTTAGGAAATCTCTTTGGGGTATTCTCTCTCCCCGTCTCCCTTAATACAAATCGGTTTGGTATTACGAAGTTGTGCGTGGGCAGGAAAGGAAAACTGTACTAATGAGATGGGCTACTAAATAACATGGAAACGACGCTAGAGATGCATAGAAGCACCCCTGCCTCCTCGTCTATAGACTTGCATACGGCATCATGTGAGCATATATCTAGATTCTCAAAATTATCCTTATCCCTTCGGTCTCGGAAAGACACGAACTCCCGTGGTAGAGACGAAAGACCACTCCCTCGGTTCGATACGTTGACACCCACGCCGTACTGTACTATAAGACAGACCATCCTATAGAGTCCTTATTCAATAGCCACTGAAGACGATAGTCCTGCTGCAACTCGAAACGTATTATAGAAGAAAATAGGGGTAAGGGCAGCAGGAGGGAGGGAGAATTAGAAACACAGGCACAATATACCTTCAAACCGTACAGAAAGATCAACCCTTCGCTAACCACTCATCCTTGCCTCTCTGGTTTCCATCCAGTCATTAGTAGGGACGCCCCAAACACTACAACGGAGTTCAGCTAACCCAGAAAATGAATCTAAATAAAACTAAAATGAAATAAATAAATGAAATAAAATAAAATAAAATTTCGACTTGTTTTCCTCCAAGGTACGGACGGCCCGACAGATGAGAGTTTGGCGTTGACCGCTACTATAGCCCAATCGGCCTCGGTTGCCATCGTCTGCTTAGAGAAGAGCCGAGGCCGGGACTCGCCCTCCTCCAGGCTGTTCCGCATGGCCTGCGTGTCGCTGCTTGCTTCCCCTCCACCTCCGCACCTCGTCGTAGACGCTCCTCTGTTGCTGCTGTCCCGCCTTCCCCTTGAGTATCCCGACAATCTTGCCCCCGAAGACCGGGACGAACTTGGAACCCGTGCCTGCCCGTGCCCGAGCAGGCGATGACCCCTGTCAGCCGGGACGTAGTCCGCGAAGGACGAGCCGTGGACGCTGTCGGTGTACCAGCACAGCTTCGTCGAGAAGATGCCCAGCGGTGCTAGCTAGGGCAAGTTGACGGCGATGTATTCTAGGGGTGGTCAAGAGTGGTGCTCGTGGTGTGGGAGATGTTGGCTCACCTACTATGCCGTCATGTGCCTCCCGCGGGATGTGCTTGTGCTTTTTTTGCAGTCCCGTGGGCCGTCACGATACGAATATTCTGCGGCCTTTGGCGTCCCCGAAGTTCGTCCATCTGGTGTTCCGTCGTGCTATATTCATGAGCCCGTTCTCATCCCTCCAGAACGAGGTGATCTCCTTGCCCTGTTTCAGCCCCCATGCCAGCACTAGGCAGTTCTCTGGCGAGGATATCTGCCACACGCCCTCGCGGTCTTTCGGAATTTGGATCGTGGCTACGCATCCGGCCGGCGATTTCAGCAGGTTCTGAAATTCCGGCAGTAGCGATGGCGACCAGCCGCCCGCCCCTGAAGAAAATTTCCAGGTAAGGGCACAGTTAACTCTTTACCAATCGTTAGATCTGTAACATGCACATGCGACGACGACCAGATTAGCAGGGTACCTCTCCCCGTCGACCATGAGGAGCGGGGGCTTGCCGTCCTCCTACTCGATCACATCGACGGCCTTCCTACGTACGGGGTCGAGGATCAGCCCTACCCCGCCCTTCCTCGCGAGGTGCTGCGCCGACGCGCAACTCTTTGTAAGCGTAGACAAAGCCGGCCGTGGGGTCGAAGGCCACCTCGTGGACCCCGAATCTCTCCCGGCGCCGGCAGGGGTCCATCTTATGGTCCCGGTCCCTCCTCCTCACGCGCCACGTCCGTCGCCCGGCCCCGGCGCCAGCAACGCGCTCCAGCCCCCCACGGAGATGCGACCGATCTCGATTGAAATTTTTGACTGGCTGGGCTGACTCACTGGCTTCGTCATCGTCCCGGAACCGTAATTCCCGAATGCCCTCCTTCTCCATGTTCTCCAGGATCTGCAGCTCGAACCCGCTGAACTCGAGCCGGGAGGTCACTACAACGCCCGAAGTCAGCGGCCGTTCAGGAATAATTAGGCGAGTCGTGGGGAGCTGGTTATGCCACGTGTTTCGGAAGCTTACAGCTCCCGAGGCTGCAGGAGAATTCGTGCCTGCAGGTTAGTAAAGGTAAAAAAATTAAAAATTAAAATAAAAAATAAAAAGAAGGGGGGGAGGACTCCGGAAAATTGCTTACTCCACAGCCTCCAGTTACCGCGCCCCAGGCACGGCGGCAGCTCCCTTCCTTCTCCTCCAACACCATGGAAGCGGCACCGGCAGCGAGGGCGTCGTTCCACTCGTCCCACATCGCGGCGAGCCGCTGGTACGTGATATCGGCCCCGTGATTGAAGCGCACGATCTTGTTGAGGCCGGCCAACGTTGAGTAGACGCCTGCACGCGGTCGGTAACCCGTCGCCGCCGGCCCCGTGCCTTGCATGTCGAGCACGCCTACGTCCCGGTACCCGGACCGCGCGAGCCAGAGCGCCGTCGAGATGCCGAACGCGCCGGACCCCCGATGATGAGAACATGTAGACGAGGGCAGCAGCTGCTGTGACATCATTTCATTTTCCGTTTTCTTTTCTTCGTAGGAGGATGAGAGACCGCTAGGATAGGGGGGTCGGAGTGTAGCAAACACTTACGGTACGTATGGTTTCAGATGGAGGGTCGGTAGCTCCCATCGACCGATATGCGTGTCTATCTGAAGTTTGGGCGGCGGACCCGGTAATCCCGCAATGATTGCGGGTGCAGAATACACCGGCTTCTTCGCTGTGAACCAGCGGCAGGATCTAGCTGATAAAGGAGGTCATTTCTGGGCGTAAATATAGAGATGGATGAATAGCAAGTCGTGCAATGACTCCAGAAGCTACAGAGCTTACCTCGGACGGCTTTCCCACTGGCCACGCCCCTGGTATGATAGAGAAGACTTTACATAGAAACAGCTCTACCTCACAAATAGAGACTTTGGAGATATCACTTACAAAGCTCTTAATAAGGAATTAGGGGATATCACACCACACCAATAGGTAGGCTACCGGGAGAATAGTTGGTGAGTTCTGTTATCTATATAGGCTCTCGGGACAATGGAGGTCGATAGAAGTGCCATATCTAATGGGAGATACAAAAATAGTAGGCTCTTATCATTGAGGCTAGTCCCTAGCCCCAAGCATCAGTTCTTCACCCAGATGAGCTGGTAGTTGTCACCATCCCAGCTCTGCCCAGCACTCTTCAAAGCAACAGCCTCATCACCGGTTGGGGCTCTGCCATTAAGGGGAACGTAGCTGTCGAGTGAGCGGCCGTGAACGAGAACTATGAAAGACGATGTCAGTCCCAATAATTATCGCATCAAGGTAGATAGGTCCACAAAGGGGTGACTAGACGGACCGTCGGTCTGGAAGTCCGCGGAGTGAAGCCAGAGGGTGTCGCTAACGGAGGCGTCGCACACGAGCTCCATGGTGCTGCTGTCGGGGAACCAGCATTGGCTTCCGCCGCTCGTCTCGATCTCGAGCTTGGTCCAGACGATGTCCAGGGTGACGGGACCAAGGGCCGTGGCCGTGAAGGTATCGCACGCGTCCGTGGACGCGGTCCACTTTCCGGCGGACGTGAGGCAGCCGACTTGCTCGCCCTGGTCCCAGGAGTAGACCCTGATCTTGCCGGCCTGGGAGCCCTCGGTTGGCCAACCGGTGCCGAGCGCGGAGGCCGAAGCCGCCGCCGAGAAGGCGATGCCGAATTTGCTGAGAGGTGCCATTTTGTGTTAGGGGGCGATGGAGAGCGCCTGGTTGTTGACGTCTGGTGAACTAGCTCAGTGGAATTGATAGGGAACGTCGAAAAAGCTGGGGACGAAAGGAGTTCTGGTCTATATATACGCCGTTTGCCCAATGTTTGTTCTCTGGTCCCAGTCGAAATTGAGACCAGATCCCGCCACTACATCGCTCAAGCAGTTAGCCTGTCGATTTTCCTATCCTGGGACATTTCTAGCTTAGTACTGCTGCAGACCAGGCAAGGCAAATTCCGCCGCGCCCGCCGGAATAGGCAGGAGACAGCATAGGAGTCCCCGTGACCCCGGTCTCGCTTTGAGCTTGTTTTGAACAACAAAGCTTGTCCGAAGCTCCCATCACCTCGTGGAGCTGCCCGTTCAGGATCGCCTACCCGCGAGGCTTCCGCAGATGACAATTTCGGCTCATATTAATGATACCTTACGCAGAACCCCCCAGGGAGGGGTCCCGGCATTCACCGTGTATGCTTCAATGTAACTGGAGCGTCTCGAGTATGCCCAATGGAGACCGATTAGCTCGATCAGTGGCGGAGGTGGATCATGTCCCCCCGTCCCTGAAAGACAAATTTACCGCGAGGTCTAAGACTACCGGTAAAAGTCCGTCAGCCCAATCGAATCGACCTGGGGAGGCAGTAGCAGATGGCGTTGCGACCAGAGATGTAACGCCACCTCGGGTCCGTCGCAAGGGGTCCGTATGCAATATGATAACTTTATAATCTACTTCAGCAGGAGTGTACGTTACACGGGGTCAGTGGACGGTGGATCCAAGCGGCAGCGTTCCTCAGGGGCACTTGCCACTCGATGATAAGCATTCGTCAGCTCTCCCCTTGGGGTTTTGATTCGGAAGAGAATCTATAGAGATGAGTTCCTAGCCACTTTAAAGAAAGAAGGCCCAGAGTCAGATAATATACTGATCCCCAATGCAATACTCGTTTGCGCCCCGCTTTCTATTCAGTTGTTAGCTCGTCCCTCCGAGAGCCGGTCCTTAAGTGGTGGACCGCGGTTTACTGAACCCACGGATAGTTTTGATAGTTTGCGACATTATTTAGAGTACAGGTGTTGATATTGCCCTTGATATATGGCGGTTTTCTCCCCGGGGAAGCGTGGGGTATGTAAAAATGACGAATAAGCTTGGATTTGTATCGGATCCCGTTAGAGACCGGTCCTTGATGGGGTTTACGGCACTTCTACAGAGCCAGATAATGGTGAATTCAACTAATGGTGCAGCAGAGAGAACATACTGTGCAAGTGCAAAAAATCATCCTGCTTTACTCTTCGACTAGGACAGGACGTGAGGCACTCGGCATTGGACCTTAATCCATCCCACGGTGTGTGCCCTACTCAACTGTCGATAGTTACGGTGAACTAGCTGGTGAAATCCACAAAGGGGTCCTGGTAATCGCTTACTGGAGGGAGAGATATTGCCTACTTATGGTTAAGCAAATTTCCAGCGGGTAAGTAATCGCCAAGGGGCATAGGTAATAGTCGACATGTAAAAATAAGTTAGGGATCGTCGTGAGGAAACAGAGCATTTAAGTTACATGGACTGGCTATATACAACACCGACGTCGGCTTCTTTACTTTTTTGAAACTCGCTACGCCATCTATCTATGCATTTCTAATCAGATAACAGCATTTACTTTCATAGGAAGTTGATCCCTACGCCGACCTGCAGCCCCTTCCTACCTTCTTCGCCGCGCCGCAGTACGAGGGGCAGGCTGAAGTTCAACTCGAATCTCGCCACGGGATGCGCATATACGAGGCCCACACCAGCCGCGATGCTCGGTAACCCGTTGCCGACCTCTCTTGTCGCCGAAATCATGCCGTCCCACACCGTGGACGCGCTCAACCTCTGACTGGGACTGCCTTCCTTCGACCTGGACTTGTTCTTCATCGCGACCAGTCTGCCGCCGTTGGCAAAGAGTTGGACCCGGAACGGCGAGTCGGGGCCCACCCTCGGCAACGGGAAGAGTACGTTTACGCTACCGGCTGCGAACACATCGCCGCCTACCGCGTCGGCGCCATCTCGGGGGCCGAGGCCACCTAGCGTGAATCCTCGCACGTCCGTCGGCCCTCCCAGGGTAAAGCGGTCGTTCAGCCGGCTCGGTGACGCGCCGCCGAGACCGTAGGATAAAGGTAAGGGGTAGAGGAGGCCGGCCCTGAAGCCAGCCCCTATCGATATACCCGAGGAGCCTCGAAATCCCGGTATCGGAATGGGAGTAGCACCGGCGACCTCGACTTCGCTTTTGGAGAAGCCGACATCTCCCCCAAGCGAACCCCAACCGGCAAGTTCCGTAGCCGCCCTCAAGAGGTATCCCGCCTGCGGTAGCATGGGGTTATCCCTCCGATCGCGCACGAAGGAAGTTGACAGGGCGCTCTTGACGGAGTTCCCCGCATCCCCTCGAACAGTCGGGCTCGCACTGGGCCCCAGACCGGTCAGCTGCCTCCACGTTCCCGAGTAGCCAACATGGAACCGATCTCCTTTGGCATTTGCCCAGTTCAGCTTCACGCCTCCACCCTTGAGAACCTCCTCGTGGCTCGCCCAGGGCTTTTGCGTGCTGCTTGCCAAACCGTCGACGCTAAGTCTAATGTTAGGGTTGCTGAGCAGAGGGGTAGCAAACTCGGCGCTGTATGCCGATCGTGTCCTCGTGCCGGCGGCAGCGTTAAGTGACAGGGTCTCGGCGCCACCAAAGATGTTCCGCCATAGCATGGAACCATACGCGGATCCTTCCGTGTTGCCAAGGTCGGTACCGGTTTTTAGTAGGAGTCTAGACTTTTCCCGCACCCGGAGGGAGACATCAAAGTCGGTGGGTGAGGAGGACGGGTCAACCTGGGAAGGCCGGGACAAATGGAAGAGGATGTTTGGGTGGAAGATGTCTTGAGAGGCCACGTTAGCTAGCCCGATCGCTAGACGGCACAGGTCGTCTCTCCCCTACCAAATCTCTGCAGCTTCTCGACGGCGTCGCCCACTTGCTCAAGCAGGTCCGCCAGCGTGTAGTCCTCATTGCGACTGTTCTTTACAAGGGGCTCGAAGAGCGGGTTGAGGAACGACCTGCGCGTGTGCTTTGCGCCATGGATCTCGATGGAGGAGAGCGTCACCGGTAATGTGTGGTTCGAAGATAGCTACTCTCGGTCAGCCATTGGAGCTTCGTGAGTTGAAATGAGGGAGCTCATACCAAGTCAGCCATCCGCTGTTGCGCTGCAGCATCCTCGGCCGCGGCTCTCTCAGCCGCCGCCTTGTGCTCCACCGATGCTGCCTCTTTCTTGAGTAGGTCCTCAAAGGCCTAAAGAGAAATTGATATTAGCCATTGAAAGAGCGAGGATGTTGTGTTAGAAAGAAAGAAATTGCCTACATCATGGCCTCCGGGCGAAGAGTTGAAAGTCATGGTTGGACAGAATTCGGTTCACTTTCACTCTGCTAAAAGGGAGGTGGGTAGGTAGGTAACCGGGAATTCGGCTCCAAACTCCCAGAAGGCTCGCGTGCTCCCCAGTTCGGTACCTTTGATGGAGGGGGATCGACATGGCATGAGAGTTGAAACCTGAAAGTTGAAGGTGGCTGGCATTCGTGGCTGGAGCTACCTAGGTACAGGTACCACTGTACTGTAATAGTACAGTAGTAAGTCGCTTTCAGCCCGGGTCCGGAAGCCTTGTTAAGGCTCAAACACCCCATCCCCGAACGTCAAATTTAGCGCCCCGTTACGTAGGGCCCCCGGTGGAGCCTGGTTAATGATCTAAGTTAGGATTCGGGAGCCTGAGCCCCTGTCAAATCTGACCTCACCTTAGCAACTGAATACATATCCTCTCCTAACTACAACTCACATCACTCGCATCACATTTGCCCTTACGGCCAACATTCACCGATCGAGTCTCGCTCGCTCTTTGATCCTTCTTCGACCCCCCCCCTTGCCAGTATTCATCATATAATTATCCACCGCGCTCTTTTCCACACAGTAATGGTTATTTAGTCTCTAACACCTTTTTCTTTTTTTACCCGCATCTCCCATCACGACATCTGGTGCCCGCCCGGCCGTCCCCAGTCAACTCCGCTTCGACCTGACACGCTGTTTTTCACGGCTGATTGAAGGCGCCCAGCTATCATGGCTAGCAAGGCAGCCCACAAGCGCGTATGCATTCTAGACGAAGACTGCTAGGATGACTAGAGTTGCTGATTCCGCCTTGTTCAGTTGACGCGCGAGTATAAGACCATCTCAGAGAACCCACCTCCTTACATCACAGCCCACCCATCCGACTCCAACATTCTCGAGTAAGTCGGAGCCGCACCATTGCCCATTTTAACGGCGTGCTGACTACGACTATATAGATGGCATTACATTATCACGGGTCCGGAAGACACGCCCTACCACGGGGGCCAGTACTGGGGCACTCTGATCTTTCCGCCCAACTACCCGTTTGCGCCACCGGCCATCCGGATGCACACCCCGTCCGGTCGCTTCCAGCCGTCGACTAGACTATGCCTCTCCATATCGGACTTCCACCCACGCTCTTTCAACCCCGCTTGGGAAGTCTCTACGATCCTTATCGGCCTGCTCTCTTTCATGACTTCGGAGGAGATGACGACTGGTTCGGTGTCGAGCACCGAGGCGGAGCGCAAATACCTAGCATCGAGATCACGATGGTGGAACTCCACGGGCGGCGGTTCGCATGTGAAGAATCCCGCCCAAAAGGGGAACGTCAAGGCCGGCGATGCCGGAGCTAAGTTCAGAGCGGAGTGGCCCGAGGTAGATAAGGAGAACTGGGAGTGGATGACGAAGAACAACATCGACCCGGCCACTGGCAACAAGATCGGCGGCGCGTCTTGTGGACCCCAGCTGGGAATTGCTGGCGGAAGCGGCCACCAAACGCAGGCTGTCGTCGATGCGGTCGTTCAGCGGAGAGATGCCGGCACGGGCTGGTTGAGCAGTAACAGGCTCTTGGTTGTCGGAGGGATAATCTTTGTTTACGTGCTGATCGCACGGATCTTGAGCGACGAAGATTGACCAGGCTAATATCAGCCCCCTTTCACGACCACACGGAAGATATAGGGGTACGAGGTTAATGAACCCCCATCTTCTCTTAGACCTTGATTGTTCATTCAGCAATGTTTGATTAAACGGCGGAAAGGGCATCCTGCGAGATACATGTCCTTTTCGGTCTGGGAACGAGCATACCTGCAGGCAAGACGGAGATAACAATGGGCATACTCAAGGGATTGGGAAAGGCGAAAACGCCTGATTACGCAGCGTCAACTAGCTATGATAAACTCAAGATGTTTTGATTGTTCGAGTCGTCGGTTCTGTTGCTGCTTCTCAGCAAACGTCATCCACCAGGAGATAGACAGCGAGATGGGATCTCACAGATTAGCATGTACGTTACTTTTACCATGTAACCGGTCCTAGCAGCATCCATGGGGTAGGAGATTTTAATGGTAGTGGGACTGTATCCCTTTCAGCTCCTTGTACTCTTATTATCATGATTGAATGGTATATTTGATGCTGTTTTCCCTAAGCTTCAATGAGCCTGCGGCATAAACGGATGCCATTATCATACAACGAACGAGACTGCGCACTCTCATGTCCTTTAGTCCAATGCGTTATGGTGTTTAATGGGTTCTCTTTCTCCTGCTCATGAAAGATAGCCCCTTAAAAGGGAACAGCAGACATATATCAAAACTGAGATGTAGGTAAACTGCATTCGTAGGGACGTTCTCCTATATAAGTTCGAGTTTCCCACGGATCCTATCCCGTGGGGTTATCATCTTCCTTGGCATTAACTCCCCCGGTGTCCAAATTCCAGGAGATGTCAACTCGCTCGAAGCATTTCCACCCGGATTGGATTCAGACGTCTCTAGCAGTCAAGTGGGTAAGTGACTCTAGAAATCGTACCCCTGCCCCGAGCGTGTATGCAGTCTATATAGGATCCTTGTATGTCCCCTTATTATGGCAAGATTCCTTTCCTTACTCAACCGGAAACCTACCATACACATATAATGTAACAGCCTTACACTTGGTCACTTATTATTCAACATCTGTTATAACGAGTTGCATAACAACCTAGTCGGGATCATCTAACTGTTGGAGCAATGACGGAATTCTGCACTGATAACTTCCTGCGTGTCAAAGGACGTTCCTTCCTTCCTCGGTAACAACTGCCTTGCGGACCAGGCTGCCACTCTTATCACTTTCCTTCCCAAGAGGAAAACTGGCCTATCTTTTCTCAGCAAAACCACTACACGGCTTAGGAAAAAATTCTTCCGCAGACGAAGACGATTGCTTTCTTCATCCTCAGCGCCCGGATTGTTCAACAGCTTGAACACTGGCGAACCCCGAATCGACAATCTCGGCCATTATAATATTGAGGCTAGTGACTGTTGCAGGACGTTACATACACTTCTGCCTTCATCTACTTCCCTACCCAATGCCCCCTTTGATTTGATTTCTTCCTACACGCCAGAGCAAAATCCACTCCCACCACATCCTTCCCAAGGCGAACGCTCTGCTAACTACATACCCACCACTCTATCTCACATTCAAGAATATCACATTGTCACCCGCCAGCCTTGTCATCGTTCACATCATACGATAACATATCTGTTGGGAGATTCATCGTCACGTGTCGCTGTCGAGATCCGTTGCCGCTCACTCGTTCAACTGCCTTCATCAGCCAATTCGCTTTCGACTATGGCTACTACTTCTGATGTCACTGTTTCCACCGAGGCCGCTGAGACAACTTCGCCGCCTCAGGGTGTCGGCGATGCGTCGACGACTCCCCGTGTCCCCACCCCGATTCAGGAGCAAGAGGCTTCAGATGCCGCCTCAGCTACTTCCCGAGAGGTTTCTGATGGGGATTCGGACGGTGCTACCGTTCAAGATGACGGTGTCAACTTCCACACCGATAGTGACATGATGGTACGAGTTACCCATGAAGGCACTGTAACCCAGTTTATGGTCGTTTCATCTTCGGTAGTTACCGCGTCCCCAATCTGGCGCTCAATGCTCTATGGAAACAATGCCAGAGCTCGCTCTGGCAAGGGACTATGGATCATGAACATTGACGCAGAGCCGAAGGCGCTCAGCACTTTGTTCAATATCATACATTACCAGTTTGACAAATTGCCTGCCGAGCTTCCACTGGACGACTTGTTCGAGCTCACGCTACTGACGTATCGCTATGAATGCACCCACCTAGTTTATCCCTGGGGTCGCAAGTGGACTGTTAAGTTCGCAACCTATGTCGGCGAGGAGGGTCATTTTGAGAATTGCCACAAGGCCATCTGGATTGCATGGGAGCTTGGCGACACCAAGTTGTTCCGTGACACGATCGACGCAATGATCATCAGTTCCAAGGTCGATTCTTCTGGCAACCTCGTGAATACCTCAGGCAAGCCGCTCAAGGACATGGTCCTGCCAGATGGCATCTTTGGTAAGTAGAGGATGGCTTTCTTTCTTCCCTTTTCTCCGTGCTAATTGACGATATCTAGACCTGATCTCCACCGCGAGGACCGCCACGATCGATAAGATCCTTGCTGCGATTGAGACAGCAATGGCAGCCTTGACCACGGGAAACAGAAAATCTGGCGTCAGGTATTGCAAGCTTGGAAAGAACGAGAGCGAGTGCGAAGCCATGCTTCTCGGTTCAGCAATACCGGCCTTGGTCAGCCACGGACTATATCCTGTTCCTGCCGCTTCCACCTTCTCGGAAAGCATTGCTCAATTGCAGGACAGGATCTACAGCGTGAAGTACATCGCTTTCCACGGCCCTGAGTGGATGCCGCACATGACCCACGAGAATTGCAGCCTCCGCCTCCGTGAGTCGGTCCAGAAGTGTCTTGATGAAATGCCAGTACCCCTGGAAGACCATCATGTTAGCCACCTGGAGAAGCAAGCGGCAGTTTCTGGAATTCTGGCGGACTTCGGGGTTCCTGAGAACCGCACTCGGGTGTTCAAGTCCGGCAACACCATGGTCAAGGATACTTGGATCGACCGCGGAGCCAAGAAGTCTGGGAAGCGGAGCTCGCCAGCTGCCCGGTCCTCCCAATCCGCTCAATCTGGCTCAACCCCAACGTCCGCGCAGAGCCATCACAGTGGAGATGACGCTGACCATGAGATAGTCAGCAACGGGAAGACGACGAAGGCCAACAAGGCTGTCAACGGAAAGATGGGGAATGCCGACAAGGTTATCAACACAAAGAGTACCAATACCTAACTTCACCTTGTCACGAGGCCAATGACCTGACCGGACGATGCTTGTTGAATGAATACGATTGTGAAGCTCTAGGATGGCGTTTTGAGGAATATGATACAGATGCCTGAGTGACAAACCAGGCTGCATGAAGGGGAAAGACAGACTCCCGTGGGAAAAGGATCACTCATGGGAATGATTACGCAAGGGGGATCACGCATGTATGACCGTCAATGGTCGATGCTGTAAGATACTGTATATGTGAGCAAAGGGCTGGTGTTAGGTGGAGGTGTCCCGGTGCCTTTTGCATGGGATACCCATAGCAAGTAACACTACATGGCAATGATGAATAAAGAAATGTGTTCCCTACTTCTATGTTCCCTTTCGATGCGACTCATCATACAGCTATGTGTATATGGCTTCTGGCTTTTTGGTTGGTTATGAAGGGCGTCACCGGACTGCTGGAGAACTGTTCATGCGAGCTCCGACGGTAAATGAATGCTTCATTCGCCGCAGTCGTCTACACTGAGCGCGACATTGCCCCAGCGAAGCTTCCGTCGATACGACGTATCTCGGCCGCCCCACAATCTGCGGCCTGCCTAACTGGTCAGGAGGCGGAATTGGCTTCCGCTCACCTTGCTAATCGAAGTGTCACCACCGGCCGGCTACCCCAGATTCAGTCACAGGGCTTCTCCTTTATAAGATATCTCTTGAACAAGCACTAGAAGTCGCCATTCAATGCGCAACTAACTCTAAGCACGCATAAGCAAATCAGATTAGAATCACTGCCTAAGCTGTCGTTCAACTTGGGATACCAGATCGACCAGCATTTGTACGACCCAGCAAGTATTGCCTGCTTCAGAGATATTTGAACGTAGCAACACCTGTTCTTCTCGGACGGCTCTCTGCACAGCATGTCCAAGTCGGGAGCCAGGCAAATTATTTTCTCTAATGCAATTCCGGATCGGAGGTCTTGAGGCAAGCCATTCGTTAAGTCCCTTATGGACTTATCATCCGTCCCCGCCACTATTTTTTCAGCTGCGGAAACATCCCACATAGGCTAAGGTACCCGAGACGGAAGTTCACGTGGCTAACGGCAAGTATTAACTGCTATCGGCCCCAAGTGCGGGGACTCTTGAGAAGCCGGTTGACCACCGGCCTCGGGCTATACTTCCTAAATAGGGTTGTATTGTGTTTTATATATAGCGATCACCCCTTCCGACGCTCACCGGGTCACAAGTCATTACCCATAGCAGGCACCAGCCTTTTTTTTTTGACGATGTCTACTCTATTCTACAACGGGCGCTTTTTTCAGTCGGGTTCGAGGGGCGAGAACCACGGGTTCGCGGAATGCGTGTTGACAGATGGAGCTGGGACGATCACCCACGTCGGCTCGCCGTCGGACCCGCAGATCGCGGAGGCCGAGGCGGCGGGCGTCACGAAGTACGATATGAAGGGACACGTCGTGCTGCCGGGCTTCATCGACGGGCATATGCACCTGTTGATGATGGGCCAGTCGCTCCAGAAATGCGACCTCGACCAGTGTAGGAACTTGGAAGACATACGGAGGGCCATCAAGGAATTCGCAACGCGAAACCCGTCGGCAAAGAGGATATTGTGCAAGGGATGGATGCATTCGATGACGGGCGGTCAGGCGCTGACCAGCATGGTCGACGACCTGGACCCCCGGCCGATCTTCATCGATTCCAAGGATCTGCATTCGACGTGGTGCAATACGGCGGCGCTGGCTGAGATGGGGGTCCAAGACATGCCGAACCCGGAAGGCGGCGAAATACATCGAGATGCGGACGGAAAGGCCTCCGGGCTACTGTCCGAGGCTGCGGTAGTCACTCTCGTATGGCCGCACATTGCCAGGGTCGCATTTATGGAGGAGAAGCTCTCGGCGATTAAGGGGGCGGTAGAGGCCTACAACGCTGTGGGGTACACCGGCTTGGTCGAGATGGCGATGGACGAAAGCGCGTGGGAGGCGCTACAGATACTGCGACAGCGGGAAACCCTGCCAATCCGCTTCGCTGTGCATTGGCTGATCACGCCGAGCAAGACCGAGGCCGAAAACCTGGCGCAGGTAGACCGGGCAATCGAGCTGAACCGGCAGTTTAGCGCGGACACCAGCCCCGACTGCAGGGTAGTCGGCATCAAGGTCATCACAGACGGCGTCATTGACGGCTGCACGGCGGCGTTGACCGAGCCATACAGCTCCAACGGGACGTCCTGCGGGCCCGTCTGGTCGCCCGAGGAGCTGGGGCCCGTGGTAAAGAGGGCCGACGCCGCGGGGCTGCAGGTCGCGCTGCACGCGATCGGCGACCTGGCCGTCCGGAACGCCATCGACGCGCTGGAGCACAACGCCGCGCCCGGGGGCCAGCGGCGCCACCGCATCGAGCACCTCGAGCTCACGCTGCCCGAGGACGCCGCGCGGCTGGGCAAGCTCGGCATCACGGCGTCGGTGCAGCCCGTGCACGCGGACCCGTCGATCCTGCGCGCGTGGCCGGCGCTCCTAGGCCCCCGCCGCTGTGCGCGCGCGTTCGCGTACCGCGAGTTCGCCGACGGCGGCGCCGTGCTTGCCCTCGGCTCCGACGCCCCCACCGCGCCGCACCTGCCGCTGCGCAACCTCCATACGGCGGCGACGCGCCGGTCCGCGCGCGAGCCGCTGCTCGCCGATCGCGTGAATCCGGAGTTCGCCCTCGAGCTGGCCGCCGCCGTCGCCGCCGCCACCGAGGGCTCCGCCTACAGCTGCTTCGCGGACCGGTGGGCCGGCCGCCTGGAGGTCGGGAGGTCGGCCGATTTCGCCGTCGTTGATATGGAGTAAGTGGCCGATGCCTACCCCGGCGGCTCTCGTGCCCCAAGAACCCCCTTAATGTTGCTTGTTCCGTTGGGCTCCTGTCCTCGGCGCGGCCTCTATGTTTTACACCCACCCCCCCTTCAAGACAACTCTTCGGCTTGTTCAACTACTAACTCGGCTCGGACAGGTGGGACGCGGAAAAGCTGCTGGAGGCGAAAAATGTACAGACTTGGTTTAAAGGTAAAAAGATCTTTGATGCAGTGGCGGCGTAGCAAGTCCCTTCACCCGTGCGAATCGGAATCGCCCAACATTCCAGGGATCATGGCCGCATTGGTCCCAAAAGAAGCTTGTGCGGAAGTCGGTGTACACGGCACGGTAAAAATCAAATATACGAACGTGAAGGGACGTGAGCTGTACAGGATTCACCAATAGCTGTCTATATACTATGTTTCGCCTTGCCCGACATCCCTAGAGCGCCCTAGAGCCCATGAACGCGGTGGAAGGCGAACACGAGGGTGAATCGCCTGGATTATGGAGGAGTCATTCGAAGGACACACCTCAGGAAATACGCAGAACAAGATTCGGCGAGAATGAGCTAAGCCATCAACAGTGCTACTATTCTGAGCGAGATATGTAATTACTCGGTTCAGAAAGCACGATCATTTGGATGAGACCTGTTCCAGACCGCCGACTCTCGGCAAGAACGCTAAGCTGGGTCGATCGGCTCGGCACTTGCGAAATCTTGAGGGGTTATACT
Source organism: Monosporascus sp. mg162 (assembly GCA_004155945.1). Classification (NCBI taxonomy): domain Eukaryota; kingdom Fungi; phylum Ascomycota; class Sordariomycetes; order Xylariales; genus Monosporascus; species Monosporascus sp. mg162. The sequence goes on along the minus strand of QJNY01000583.1, from coordinate 11,839 downwards.
ACATCCCCGAAAGTGCCGTTCCCGTTGATCACCGGGTGCTCTCGGGACAGCAAAGCTATGAGATATCGGGCCTCCCTCCGCACTGCTACGCTAGAGGAAGCACTTCAGCGCCAAGTCGTACATCGCCAGATCGAACGCTCTGCGAGCCATCCAGAGCTGCCCCAGTCACGCGACAACGATCTTTAGATGCTGCGGGGTAAACAGGCCATATAAGCGAAGTGTTATAGCCATGCTGCTTCTTGGGTTGGGACTAGAAGACTGGCATGTTTCGGCGATTTTAGTATTATCACTCTATACGACTAGTTCCTATGGAGTCGTTCGATCAGTCCTGGGCTAGTAGCCATTCTGATTACCGCGATCACTTACTGTGTGCATGTTATGATTGATTTTGCCATGGTTGGCCTGTTCTGGATTTTTAGGATTTACACACAAGCGAGCCCAACAAGATACCTGCAGGCCTCCTCATACACTTAGTAACAAAATCTGGCTTAAAACCCGTAATGCCCTCTTCTGCATCCCCTAACCGGACTTTCAATAATTATCCGCCATGTTGAGAATGCGTGTGAGAGCGTGGGGGTTCACCACGAGTACATCCCGCAATTCTGTTCCAGATCTCAACATGTCAGCACGCTCAGGCGGGTTGGCGCACAAGGTGTAGTAAGAGAATTGACAAACAGAAGATCCGTACAACAAACAATCATTGGGTGTCAATTTTCTTACTGTCAACCTTGGCGGGCTATCAAAGAGCCGTTCATCCCGGGATTCTTCGACCGTCTGCGGGCGTCGTAACGGCCGAGCACTTGGCTCTCGGTGACTACGTCGGTTTTCCGCCGGCCCTTTTTTTACAGTCGCTTGCAAAATCGGTGTCGCCCCTCTTCGCTTAAGAAAGATTCTGAGCACTGACGATGTCAGCCAGTTTTGGCGCTGATGCAATGTGTGTTTTGGCACATGTATTCCCACCAAAAAGTGACAAAACGCGCTGACCGGCCACCGTCAACGTCTCCGAATTGGCTTGCACCTTCCCTGTCATCGGTCATCTCGTTTGGTTAATCACGGTAACGCTACAGTAGAATTCGGGTTGAATTATGATTGCCTTCACTACTTTTATAAGGTACAGGCCCTGCTGCCCTGGACGAAGACCCTTCAAGATCTATGCTGCGAAACGAGAATGATTTGTGCTAGCTGAGTGCCAGCTGAACAATGACGCAATGGCCGCCGGGCTTGAGGACAAAGATGCCTGCGGGCAAGCCCGCTTGTTCCTCAGTCACCGTTTTCAGCTGAGGGCCTTCTGCCCACGTGGCGACACGAAGAACCGCAACGTCTTTTCTGAACTTCGGCTCCGCAACATTGCTCTCACATGTAGGGCGCTAACGACACCTCGGAATATGGCACACTATACATACGTAAAACATACGTAATTGGAAAGAACAAGGAAACTTCTTGAAGAGTCTAGTATTTCATTACGAAGCTATGACAGGATATAAATGAATCTGTTCCCCCACACCCCTCCTGTGTCACGCTATGAAATAAATACAAGAGAGGTTGAGAGGTGGTCTGAGAATCTCAGTACTAAGACACGGCCCGAATGACAACCAATGGCTAGAGTTGGTCCCGAGATAGCTTGTGAGTATGGTCGATACTCTGGGGGCAGCCATAGGATATTTTTTCCATTATATGTGACCCAGGTGCGACTGTTGTCCAGCCCGTATCCCGTATATTGAGGTAAAGAAGTTAAAGAATTAGCAGAGGTAGTAGCCAAAGCTGTAGGGTTTGCGACAGATTGTAAGTCGAATGTGCCAAACTCAGTATGTAAATGATCAGAGTCAGACTTATTAAATTGGAGATTGCGAAGGACTCGACCGATAGTTAATGTCGATACGCACTGACCAGTCGCCGGATTCCAGATCTTGACTGTTTTGTCGTCTGAGCCTGACGCGAGCCGGCTGGCATCGTGCGACCAGGCGACTGAATGAACCCAACCGCTATGGCCGTTAAGCGTTGATACGCATTCGCCGGTCGCCGGATCCCAGATCTTAACTGTATCGTCGTTTGAGCCTGACGCGAGCCGGCTGGCATCGTGCGACCAGGCGACTGATAAGACCAAACTGTTATGGCCGTTAAGCGTTGATACGCATTCGCCGGTCGCCGGATCCCAGATCTTGACTGTTTTGTCGGCTGAGCCTGACGCGAGCCGGCTGGCATCGTGCGACCAGCCGACTGATAAGACCAAACTGCTATGGCCGTTAAGCGTTGATACGCATTCGCCGGTCGCCGGATCCCAGATCTTGACTGTATCGTCGGCTGAGCCTGACGCGAGCCGGCTGGCATCGTGCGACCAGGCGACTGAATGAACCCAACTGTTATGGCCGTTAAGCGTTGATACGCATTTGCCGGTCGCCGGATCCCAGATCTTGACTGTATTGTCGGCTGAGCCTGACGCGAGCCGGCTGGCATCGTGCGACCAGGCGATTGATAAGACCGACTTGCTGTGGTCCTCAAGTGTCTGTAGGCATGCACTCCAGTTATTTTCCATAAGTGGCTTAGTAATTATCCACTCCGGCTCCATGTTTTGAAATAGGTTTCTTAATATGCTTTGGGCGGGGCTGAATACAAGTGCTGAGGCGTAAACTTGAAGAGGGCTGTTCTCAATTCCCCATTTGTGATATTGAATGAATCGGAGTCCATCTCGAACTAGATTAGCAAGCTGCGATGTTTGTCCCTGTAGCAATGTTAATGTAACTTTACGTATAGGCACGGTCAGTTCTTACCTGAAGTAAGGCATCCAGTTTCGTCATTGAAAGCGTTCCCTCCGATATACTTTTGAGGAGGCTGAGAGCTTCGAGCCAGTAAAGATAACTCTGATGTAGAAACTTATCGACGGACCCACCGTCTTGGAGATCGCTGGTCTTATCCCGGATAGGGCCATAGTCGTTCAGATGGTCAATCCAATAGATACACGAATATCGCGCTGCCGCTAGCGGATCTGGATCAGGCTGCTTGACGTGGTCGATGGGGTATCCAGGAGCTCTGAGGCAGTAGATGTCGCGACGTAGTATACCGGTCATGACTCCTAGCGATCGCGAGAAGATGGAGTGGTGAATGTATTGTATCCCGGAAGGGAAGACCTCCTTAGATGCTTTTTCGACCAAAAAGTCTTTGGCGGACTGATGAACGAAGGAGATGATGCGTTCTCGAAGGGCCAGAAAAGAGCCGCAGCGCCCTACAATCTCTGCTAGAGCTCTGTAATTGCCAGAGGCGCCAGAGGGTATGTTGACTAAGGATACCAGTTCGTCCACGGTAATCGGGCGGTACACAACCGAGGTGATGGCTAATATACTCTTGCAAAGATCGGCATCAACATCATCGAAACTGCAAATCTGGTCCATCATCCGCCTATAGAATGCATCGAGCCCAGTCGGGAATGCCGTCAACTTTTCTTGGGCCTCCCATCCCGGAATATTGGCCAGTTTTTGGCAAACCAAGGCCACCCAGAGGAAAGTGCCGTTTGCATTCAACGACAGGTAGTGCCGGATCCTGTTCCACGTATTGCTGTCGTATCCATTTCGTTTTGCCAACTCATCAACCTTGAACTGGATGTATGTGTTGACAGCCGCGGAGACGGACTTTTCGTTCAGCTCAAGAGAAAGCTTCACTTTCTGCAACGTTGTATCGAGAGCCCTCTCGATGCTTGGCCAGTTGCGACTGGATACGATCCACTTGATATTCGAGTGTGCGGTTAAGTCCCGGACAATAAAATCGAGAAGTTGGTTCACACCAGTCGTACATTCGTCGAGCGCGTCGATGACAAAGTAGGTGTCTCGCAAACGCCCATCATTGAGGATGCCGGTTAAGATCTTGGACAGGGCCACCCATGCGTTAATGCCTTCGAAGCACTGCTTGCCGGAATCGTCGTAGCTTTCGCGTATGTGAGAGATGAGAGACGGCTGTTGTTTTACAAGCAAGTAAAGTAGGCCGCGTAGGACAGCCGTCGCGTTGTTGATGCGATTGTCATTAGCTTGGCAAAAGAAGAATGAGATATTGGTTGCGTGCGTCGTCGATTTGATCAGCTCATCGATAATCCCACAGAGCAGCATCGTCTTGCCTTTGCCAGGGTCGCCCTTGATCCAGAGCAGTCGACTCTCTCCAGCGTCGCGCAATTGCTGAAAGTCGGCGTTGTCGAGGACCCAGCCGTACGAATCTTTAAGGAGGCCGCCCTTATCCTGCTCGATACGCTCCTTGTCATGGCAGGGATTGGTGGTCTGCAGGTCCCGTAGACAGGCATTATTATCGGCGTCCGACATACGGCGTTCCATTTTCCGTGCGAAGTCCAAATAATCTCGAGAGATAGCGACGAGCTCCCGAATTTTGATGAAAGTATCGTCGAGAACCTTGTGCGATTGTTCGGCTTTCCGGCCGATATCCCTCAACGCCTGAAGACTGCCAGCAGACATAGCCGTCTCAAACCTCCTAACTAACGCCGCGTCGGTATCCTTGATGTCCTGGAGCTTCTGGTCCCAGCCGTCGTAGTTGATGGTTCCTCGGAAGAAATTCTTGGTTCGAGTGCGATAGAACCGGATGACGCTTTGTGCCTGAAAGTCGATGATGAGTTTATACAAGTCCACAAGACGCTCAGTAAGGTCGTCCTTCAAGTCGGGCTTCGTGTCTTGAGGTAACAACAGCGATTCCATGGCGGCGTAGTAACGCATCTGCGACGTTACGTACGTAAATCCATCTCGATTCGCTTCTTCGGCCGCGGCGGGATTCTTCAGGAGGGGGAGAACGAGAGACACGCCTGCCATGACGATGGAGGCGTATGGTAGGTCCTTGATGGCATCCTTGACCTGGGCCTCTACCCACTCCACAGCCCCGGCGACCTTTGCCACGACATCCTGTAGGACAATCTCGTGCCCCAATAGCGTTGTTCTGACCTTCTTGTCTTCCATGTGCTTCAGACCAAGCTCCGTTATCTCCTTCAGCTTCTCTCGGCGTGCGATCGAATCGTTCTGGGGGACTTGATTCGTGATCTCAGCGACGTCTTCCGTCTCGTTTACGGCTAGCAGGGTAGACGGAACTGTATTCCCATAAGTTAGTGCGAGGAAAGTGGTTCAAGCCGGGTTGAATACGTGCCTCTGAGGAGCACTCTAGACAAAAGCTGCTCGTACTCAGTGACTCGATCGGGCTTTTCTTCCTTAAGAGCATCGTAGGCTCTATCCCAAAGAGATATACCCGTAACCAAGTTCCCTCCAATATATGCTGATTGGCCATCTGTCGCCAGGTGTGTCTCTTCAACCTTATCGCTAGCATTACTCGGAGAGGCGGGCGATGCTCTGTTTGAAGGAGTAGGCGGTACTGCTCTAGCAGGGGGGCGATTTGTTATCGATTGCGGGATTAGAGGGGCTGGTGTAATCGATGAAGCAGCTTGCTCGGAGCGAAGAATGGTAGCTAATACTTGTCAGCAGGGGAAGGAGGGTTCACCACTGTTCCGTACTTTCTGATGAATTCGCTGAGGCGGTGCTGCCATGTGTTTCCGGACCATCCTGTGCCTTCGACTTCTCCCGACTCTCTTTTCTCCATCTGGACAATCCAAGCCTCTTCCTAAGACTGCCACCCATGGCCTTCTTGTGCGCTCTCGGTTAGGGACGCATCTGTCGCAGTTGTGTCAAAGATAGTTGGCGAGATCGACAATGGATTTTCTGAGCGGTTGCCGTCGAGCTGAAGCCCAACGACCCGATGTGGCTGGCTCCCGGTCAATAGAAATTCCGAGACGTTTTGGTGTGCCGCCATCTGCAAGCAGGGCTCTGAAGGCATCCTCGCTGTTCAGTGCGCCATTGACGGCTTGGATCACTTTTAATCTCCCTTGAAGTTGCCTTGAATTGACACTTGAGGATAGACACTGAAGAGACGCACTCGAAATACTTGTAAAGCAGCATCACACTAAGGCACAGAGCTTGTCGGAGGATACACGTTGCGGGGCCGAAAGGAAGCGAAGTGGCCCGTGCCATGGCGTGCCCGAGACAGATGCGGGACAGGTCTGGCCGATTCGGCATGCAAACGCAGTTGTTTTCAATCTGTCTCGCAGCACAAAACTTGCAGCATCTTCATCAGAGCGCCATGTAAGGCTTGCTACCGTATAAATAAAGGAAAACAGCTATATTTCATTTAGTACTGTAAATTAAATAAACTGGCAATCGATGGCATTGAGGCACCCATCAATCAGGAGATATTCACGACGGCCGGTCAGCGCATTTTGTAACTTGTTGGTAGAATGCATGGGACGAAAAACACACACTGCGTCAGCACCACAACTGGCTGACATGGTCAGTGCTCAGAGCTTTTTCTAAGAGAAGAAGGGCGACACCGATTTTGCAAGCGACTATATAGCAGAAGAGGGCTAATTAGTAGCGTCTACTTCCCCCATCTGCGTCTCCAACCTTTCCCCTGGTACCCCAAGAGTTTAAGTTTCCTACACGTGGCCGTGTAAGTTCGTTTTGCGGAGAGAAATGCGGATCCTTCGGTCGTCTGCCGCTGCCATCTCTTTTGGAGGAGGCGGGGAACGTCCCGCACTAAGCCTAACAAGCCCGAATTTCCCTATTTGTCCCAACTGAGCTCAGGCCAAGGGAACCCCCCTGCTATACACCGTCTAGCCGTCGTCTCATCTCTGCAGCTTCCCCTCCGGCCCATGCGTGCAGGCATGACATCACAGACCAGAATGCACTGTGTACAAGGGATTTGGGAAGACAAAAGAGACCATTCCGCTATAGAATAAAATCGCACCGTAAACGTCTGTAGTGGACGACACTACCCAAATAGTAATAACTGGGACCCAAACCTCTCCACGCAGGGACAAACGCGGAACTTAGTAAGTGAAGTGGGGAAAAAGGGGAAGGTGGGTGGAAATAAATTAGCCCCGGCATATACGGAGGCAATAGTGGACTCCTGTCGGCGAGGCGAGAGCGGGGGCTATCGGCCATCTCCCCTGGTTACTTCGGCTCCGCTCGGCAACTGTGCGAAAAACAATCGGAATCCCGTTCTACAGTATGAAGGCGTGAATGTCGTTACCCAGGTCCGCAAGTATGTGCCGGGGTAGACGGGCAGGCGGAAAAGGGTCATGACGGCCAGCACTGTTTTGTCTTCAAGGCTTACGAACGACCTTGAGGGCAACTGCAACGAATGGTATTCTGGCAAACGGTATTTCATACACGTATTATACAAGTACATGCAAAGCGCCCAAGAGGTGAAGAAAGTACGAGACGGAAAGACCACCAACCTGAGGAAGACCAACCCCCATGAGGAATTCCGAGAAGCAAACACGTATTCCAAGCAAGCGCTGTCCAGGTTTTTGCCTTATTATTCGCCGTTCGCCATTTACTAGCTTGTTATCCCTCTTCTTATCTAATCGCTAGCGTTCCTAATTTCTTGGGAGGTTTCTTGGTCGTCCCATTCTACAGGGGCCGCATTACTTGGCGGAAGCAATCCAGCCAGTCACTGCCCTATTTCTCGATACCCTTGCTTTCCAACGGGATTACTTGTAGCTGCGAAACCAATATTGTTATGACGACGCCGAGATATTAGCAACCGGCAACATCCCGCCGAGTGCTAAGACTACTTCCTAGACTCCGGGCCTCGACGTCCGTGGGTCCATGCTCTTGGCATAACTTTGGCACTAACCTCACATGACAGAATGGAAGAGCCAGGCGGGGATGAGGGTATATCTACCTCTTCCCCACGATCTGGATTCCTTCCTTTCTCTACATATTATCTTTTTTCAGATCCTCTTTTGGATTCTTACCAACTAGCATTCTCTGCTGACTTACAACGTGAATGGGTATAGAGACCACTACTGTTGTCGAGGAGTCGACTGAACCTCCTATATGTGGTTTAACCAATGCCACACGAATCAACCCTCCTGGAATAAGTACCCAGGAAACAGCATATTCTACTCCCACTATACTTAGTGCGAAGACTCCGTCGAATGAGAAGCCCGCTCTCACACCCACTACCGACACTGGCGGTCCCCATCAGAATCCATTAGAGCCCCATACCCTATCCGTAAGCCAGCTTGAGTCTGTCTTCAAGACAAACGTCCAACATGGCCTCAGTGGCGATGAAGCTGCTCGTCGCCTGGAGCAGGATGGGCCAAACAAAGTTGAGGGAGCTAAAGGGTTATCCCTGTGGAAGATACTCGTAAGGCAGGTGTCAAATGCTTTGACCATGGTTCTCTTTATTGTCATGGCGCTCTCATTCGCCATCCAAGACTTTATCGAGGGCGGCGTCATTGCTGCTGTCATCCTGCTAAATATCGTCGTCGGGTAAGTCGCCGCCACGTGGTCGGTCTTATTGGTCGCCAGTTACAAGTTCCGATTGACCGCTCCGCTGTGGCGATGTGGCATAATGTCTAACTAACACATGCATCCAGTCTCGTCCAAGACTACCGTGCTGAACAGACAATCCAGTCTCTGTTCGCACTGTCGGCACCGACGTGCAAAGTCATCCGCTCAGGGCAGATTGAGGTGATCAAAGCCGAGAACCTTGTCAAAGGTGACATCGTCCTGCTCAATGTCGGCGACATCGTCCCGGCTGATGTCCGTCTCGTCGACGGGTTGAACTTGTCAACCGACGAAGCGCTTCTCACCGGCGAATCACTTCCAATCAGCAAACATGCCGATGCCGTCTTGGACGATGCCGGCGTCCCTCTTGGTGACCGCGTAAACATGCTCTACTCCGCCAGCACCGTCACGCGCGGTCGAGGGACGGGCATCGTCACTGCTACGGGTATGGAAACTGAGGTCGGCAAAATTGCCCAGATGCTTCGATCGGACCCATCCGCAAATGCCGATGAGTCCAAGCTGAAACGGCTCCTTAAACGTGTCAAGGCTACCGTACGCAGCATCCTCGGTCTGGACGGCACACCTCTCCAGGTGAAGCTCAGCAAGTTTGCTCTGCTCCTCTTTGGGTTTGCGATTTTGCTTGCTATCATTGTCTTCTCGTCTGCCAAGTTCAACATCTCCGATGACGTGCTCATCTATGGTATCTGCGTTGGCGTCGCTGTCATCCCCGAATCTCTCATTGCCGTTCTTACGATCTCTATGGCCGTCGGTACTAAGGCGATGGCTAGGGGAAACGTGATCGTGCGCAAACTATCCGCCCTGGAAGCCGTCGGAGGAGTGACTAACATCTGCTCCGACAAAACCGGCACCCTTACCCAGGGAAAGATGATCACCCGAAAGGTGTGGCTCCGAGACGGCGCTATGGCGACGGTCGATGGTTGTACTCACCCTTTCGACCCGTCCAGTGGTAAGGTCGGGTGGGATGGTGAAAACCGTGACTGCACTAGCAAGGTCATCTCCCGTCTACCCCAGAACGCGAAGAAGTTCGTCCAGTGTCTCTCTCTCTGCAACAACGCTACCATCTCGGAGGGCAAGTTGGTGTCGGCCGATGACACGGCCGACACTTCGACCATCTCGACCTCCGACGTCTCTAAGTGGACCGCCGTCGGTGAGCCCACCGAGATCGCCCTCCACGTGTTTGCTATGCGGTTCGGGATGAGCAAGTCTGTTGTCGCTCAGGCGAATAACGTTCAGCTCCTCGCGGAGCATCCCTTCGACTCTTCATGTAAGCGTATGACGGTCATCTACTCTACTCCCGGCTCTAAGACGGCCGACATTTACACCAAGGGCGCCCTCGAGGCACTCCTGCCATTATTGGACGCCTCCGACGAGGTGAAGGCCGAGTTCACCGCGAAGGCTGAGTCTCTGGCTGCCGAGGGTCTCCGTGTCCTCTGCATCGCGCACAAGACCGCCGAGGTCGACGATTATCTGAAGGAGTCGCGTGAGGCTGCCGAGTGCAACCTGGTTCCCCTCGGTCTCGCTGGTTTATATGATCCACCTCGTCTCGAGACGGCCGACGCCGTCAAGAAGTGCAAAATCGCAGGCATATCTGTCCACATGCTCACCGGCGATCACATTAAGACCGCCACTGCTATTGCCCGTGAGGTGGGGATCATCGGGAACGACCTCACCGCCGCCGAGGCCGAGCATGCCACCATGCCCGCCGCGACCTTCGACGCGCTGACGGACGCGCAGATCGACGCTATGGATAAACTCCCGTTGGTCCTCGCGCGTTGCAGTCCTTCGACGAAGGTCCGCATGGTCGAGGCCATGCACCGCCGCGGGGCTTTCTGCGTTATGACAGGCGACGGTGTGAACGATTCGCCCGCGCTAAAGAAATCGGACGTCGGTATTGCAATGGGTCTCAACGGCAGTGATGTGGCCAAGGAAGCCGCAGACATGGTCCTGACTGACGATAACTTCGCCTCTATCGTGACCGCTGTCGAAGAAGGCCGACGCCTGTTCGACAATATCCAGAAGGTAAGTTCCGTCTTCCACACATACCCCCTAGCCACCAAATTATTCCATTGCTGACACAGCCCACACAGTTCCTGTTACATCTATTAGTCTCGAATATCGCCCAAGTCCTCCTCCTCCTTATCGGTCTCGCATTCAAGGACGCGAGCAATAAATCGGTCTTCCCCCTGTCGCCCATCGAAATCCTGTGGGCCAACCTCATCACCTCGTCCTTCCTGGCCCTAGGCCTCGGCCTCGAGGAGGCGCAGCCCGACATCATGCTCCGGCCGCCGCACGACCTCCGCGTCGGCGTCTTCACCAAGGAGATCATCATCGACAAGATGGCCTACGGCTCGTTCATGGGCGCGCTGTGCATCGCGGCGTTCGTCTCGGTCGTGTACACGCCGACGCCTGACCCGTTCCGGCTGGGGCACGAGTGCAACGACGAATGGAACCCCTCGTGCGACGTCGTTTTCCGCGCACGCGCCACGACGTACGCGACGCTCAGCTTCTTGCTGCTGGCGACTGCCTGGGAGGTCAAGCACTTCACGCGGTCGCTCTTCAACATGTACCCCGAGATGTGGGGCGGCCCCCTGTCGGTATTCCGCACCGTCTGGCACAACCGCTTCCTCTTCGGTGCCGTCGTCGCCGGCTTCCTCATCACCTTCCCCGTCGTCTACCTGCCCAAGATCGACATCCTCGTCTTCAAGCATGACGCCATCACCTGGGAGTGGGGCATCGTTGCCACCTGTGTCGTCGTCTACATCACCCTTGTCGAGCTCTGGAAGGCCGGCAAGCGCAGGCTGGGCAAGGGCGTGGTCGTCTACGGACAATCCGCTGCCGCCCCCGACGTCTAGCCTGCCCACCTTGTCCGGGCTCGCTGGGGAGGAGGTTGGTTTCGACTCCTTGGATAGGAACGCATGGTTGCTATCAATCAATCAATCTATCTATCTTTCTTTCTTACACGGGCCGACGTGGCGATCTCTTCGTAGAGAGGACCACATGCGGGCTCGACCTGGGCATGACGGATTAATCCCAGCCCATATATGTTGCCGGGGTTGAGGAGGACACAATGTAGCAAATACGAGATCGACCTCGAAGTAAGGCGGTGTTCTGTCGTTCATAGGCTAGCCATAGCATAGTTAGGTTGTCATCTATAACTGGAATCAGTTCAAACTGAGCCCAGCTTACCAACGAAGTCTCGTTATTATGACATTTGCACCCGCCAGAGCGGGATATGAGTGTTTATCGATCCAAGGGCTCTTTCTGCTGGCGTTACCCGCGCATGTTGTTAACGTCCGCGGAGGGGGTATTCGACCCTTCTACGAAACGTGATGTAATAGCTACAGTAAACTTTAGCATTCAACGCTGGCAAACCCTAACACATTCAACTAGTATAAACTATGCGTTTCTCCTAATAAATCGCACGTAATAGCGCATTTGAACACGCCAGAAATTCCGACCATACCCCTCTTGGACCGCGAATACGGCCGGTT
>QJNY01000582.1:0-47743 GCA_004155945.1 Monosporascus sp. mg162 | reverse complement strand
TTTAAGGTTTATTTTTAAGGTTTACCGTTAAGGTTTATCCTTAAGGTTTACCGCGCAAAGCTTAACATCTCCTGAGTCATATTGTCTGACCCTGCCGAACCGTGGAGCCAGCGGGCATAAGGTTCACCAGGGTCGAAGCTTATCGGCAACTACGCATTCGGCTTCAAAGTGAGGCTCTATGGGACTGAGGTATCAATCTATCCTAACCGTGAAAACCATTGATCAGTCATCGTGTTCGAAGGTACTGGGTATAGTATCTATCGTGCAAATTACATCGTGTAATGATTTTCTGTGTATTTGGCTCAGCCTGGAAAATAAGGCTTGAACCCATTCGACCTTGCATACCTTTAAGGAATATAATGTTTTTCGGCTACGGCTGGCGAAATAAAGTTGCTTTCTGCTTTAAAGTTAATTATAGCTTTAAAAGTTTAGCCTTGGTACTAAATAAAAATTTCGATCTAGCTTCGTAATCCTTTTTCTGCCTTACATAAGGTTTCAATTCGCAAAATTTCTCGATACCTTAATTTCGAAAACCTTTGCCGTTTTTTACTTTCGTAATTTTATTTGCTAGGAACCCTTTTTATTCGCGGGCTTTTTTAGTTACGTATTTGGTATATTTGTTATCTATAAAAGTATACTACCTTTATTGACCAATTTAGCATTTTACCTTAATAATTTTTACCTTTAACGTTTGGCAAGGTTTCCGATTCGAAATTGAGATTTTCAGGGCTTACTCCCATATCCAAAAGTTCGTACATTAAATATAGCATAGGGGTATAACATAAGCAACTTTAAGTAATAGCTTTTTAGTTTTAATCCGATTCGGGGTGCAAATAACAAGATCGAAGGTATCCGGGCTATCGGGGGATTTCGATATATCTGCAATCGTTATCAGGCTTTGTAAAGGTTTTTTCGTTCCAACCGGGCTAATAATCGTTATCTTCCTTTGCTCGAAAGTAAATTGGATAATCGTTATCGTTGTAGGCCGAGAAATAGAAAAGTTCGTACCCATTAACAGAATCCTGCTTAAAAGCTTCGATTTTGAAGTATACCGCCCGTTTTAAAGGTTCGCTAAATTCAAGGGTTTTTTACCCGTAATTGTTAAATTCTGGGCGCATCCAGCTATATTTGTAATATATTTCGCACTTTTGCACATTTAAATAATATTCGTATTTTAGCTTTATGATTACCCTAAAAGCTGGTTATCCGGGATAATACTTGCAAACTTTAGCTGTTTAATTCTGGCAAATTAGGTAACGTTCGTACTTTAGGTCGCCGTTTAGTTTATAGTAAGTCGTCGCAATGGTATATTCCTCTTAGAAAAAAGTAAAATTAACTTCTTTTTTTTCTTCGCTTTTATTATCTGTTTCTTATTCGGCTATTCGGGCTTTTTTTTTAAGGAATTTTTCCTTTCCTAGAATTCCTTTTAATTAGGGAACGATATTCGTTTTTGTAATAGCTTTTCTTGTTATAGTTAAAGCATTTAATATTAGATTTATTTTTTCTGGGCTTCCTTAAAGTAATATTTGCTTTTTTCTGGGTCCTGTTTTTATTTTCGCTTTTTTGGGACCTGTTATTAAAGCTTCGATCTTTTCTTTTTTTGTTGGACTTTTTTTTTCTAGGTACCTGTTAAAGGTACGTCTGTCGGCAATAATGGCCTTGTTAATGTAATCCTAGAAAGGCCTTATTTTAGGTATTTGATATATTTCGTCCTTAACCTGTAACTTTAGGCCATCGTAATAAGGGTAAAACAAGGCGCTTTCCGCTAAGTAAAAGGTTGCTGTAAGGTAATTAAATTTCGTAATGTATTTAGCCGTTGATTTTGTCTCCTGGAAAAGGTGCAGCTTTTTAACGGCATTTTATTGCTTGTTTAAGTTTTTAAATAAGGTTTGCATTCGTTTTTTTAAGTGCTTGTAGTTATTAAAGATGTAATTGGTAAGGTCGGATAATTCGTTAAGGTAATTTCCGAAATAGTTTTTTATAATTAATTAGAACCATTAAAAAACCTTTTCTGCAAGCAGCTAGGAAATAACTAATATTTTTTAATATTTTTTCTTTAAGGAGTTTTCGAAGAACTTAAGGTGAAATTTGGCTTGTACCAAGAATTTTTCTATATCAAAATACCGTCGTAAGGGTTTGGGAGGGTTAGCTTATAGCCCTTAACCTTTAGCATTTTATAATAAGCAAGGGGTAGAACAATATTTTCGCGGGATTAATTCGCGCCGAATAAAAGCAATATCGAAAACTTTTGCTGTCGAGCAAGTCTAGCATTTTCCCTTTTTACCGCCTGAAGTTTAATTATTAAGGTACGTAGCTTGTCGTTAATTGTAAGTTCTCTTTCTTTACCTTTCGGGCTGTCGGATTCCTTCCTTCCTTTTCCGGTTCTTCCTTGGAAGCCGGGAAGGATTGTTGCAGAAAAGAAAAAGGTTTTTCTTAAGATCGAGTAGTAAAGAGGGCCATAATGTCGATTAAAGAAAGAACTTCTTTAATAAGAGGTAGGATGTTTTAATCCAGATATTGATTGCTTGTTAATAAAGGCGATCGAGTATATCGTTTGTCTTTTAAATACCGTTCTGTAATATCGTTTTCACTAGGTTCAGAAAAGCTTATACCTAATTAGGCCTTGAACTATTCGTCGGCTATTAATTAACGAGCTATTAAAATGTAACGAACCTATTACATAACCACCTGGAAGCGTAATTAGTATCCGAAAAAGGTTCTTAATTTGCAGATAACAATAAAGCGAAAAATAATTTAATAATTTGTTCGTTAAAGAAATTTAAGGACTTTTTCCTTAATCGCAAATCGTTACCTTTAAATAAAAACTTAAATTAATAACTAAGGAACGAAACTAAGTAGGTATTATTTACAGGAGAAACCCATCCATTATATATCCTTTGGGTTTTTATGGGTATGTCGTGGATCTGCTGGATCTGTGTAATCTGGTCCAGATCCATCAGATCCTCCAGATTACATTGAAATGCCAAGACATCTGCTTCCGGAGTTTAACCGTAGGGTGCCCTCGCCCAGACAGGGAGAGCAGGTCCTGATTCGTAACACCTGGGTTATATAACTTTATTACCGGCTTTTTCGTTATCGGCCTAAATTAGCCGTTAATGTCGACTAGTTTAAAGGATTTAACGGGAATTAAAAAAAATTTAATCCAAATCCCTAAACCAGTAACAGGATCAGGCCCGTACTTTAACGGCTTGCAATTTACTGGCCGTTACCTGATTCATATATAAACTTTGTCGAAAATTACGTTTTCCGTATTAATAACGCGTTCTGGGTTAACGTAATCCGGAAAAGTATATAATACGTTCGGTAGCGCGTAAATATACTATTATTCTGATACTTGAATATCGCCGGCGTATATAATTCATACCAAACGTTACTTTACGTCCGGCTTAACAAATTTATTCTTAACTTATTTTGTAATTACCTTAATAAACCAGCCAATATTGGTAACCGAAATACTTGGAATATCCGGTAGTTACAATCCTAAGTCCTGAAATTCTTTGCAGATAGCATCTTTTAACGTAAAGGGCTATTCTTTATAAACCCGCCGCTTTTTACTTAAACGTACCAGGATTTTATTATTTTCTTTGCTAAAAGACAAGGATGCGGTAAAACCGGTTTTGGCGGTAGGCGTCTTGGCAATCTTTGCGCCGCCGTTTGGGTTCGAACTAAATCCTAATTTGGCGACGTTGGCCCAAAAAACTTGTTTAAAGAATTGTTTTTCCTCTTAGCTCGTTGGTTGTAAGCTTAACAGCCGAATAAAGGCGTACGGCGCCCTGTTAAACGCCGAAAAAACTGCCGTATTAAGGTAGCCGATGAGCATCTCGACAAATAATCTCGCCTGTACTTTATGGTCGGCCTGATAGTCCCTATTATAATATCAGACGAACAAATCCAGGTATCCAGCTAAATCTCCGATAACCTACTTCTTAACCTAAACTTATCGTTCCATTTCGTTAAATCGCGAAATAACCGCTATAATCACACTATCGGGTTGGGGTCGGTTAGCGGCCTTTCCGTTAGTGAGGTCTATTATCGGAAAGGCCTGGATATTAGCAGGCTTCTTCCTCTTATTCCGTTGTAATTGTGCGAGGTTCGAAGGTATAAGTAGCTCAGGCTGTCCAGTATATTAAGCCATTTCGTCAGGAGCCCTAGTGGGCTGCTGTGGCGTAGTAAGGGCGTCTATATCTGCTGATGGCTGGCTGCTGTTCCTAGAGAACGCAGCCAGCGATCGCAAGACTTTCGCCTTGGTGTTTTGATTCAGTTGGTAGCAACTTTGCCAGGAGCGCCAAGTGTTAAGAAAATGAGTGTAATGCACGTTTGAGCACTAACAGCTTCAAACGTACGGATGATTTTTAGAAGGAAAGGGTGTAAATGGCTTCGTTAAGCCGTTGGCAGGATTATTTTTGCTTTCCATGTATTGGAAGCTAATATTTCTTACCTAAACCTCCTAGCGTACGTAATGGTACTTAATTCAAATATAAGGTTTTTTTTTTTTTTGACATCTGTATTTCCTTTATTTACTTAAGTGCACCTGTATTGTTTTCCAAAATAGGAATAGGACCTTTAGGTATAAGTTCCAATTCTATCAGAAAGTTTTTAATCTTAGCTGCTTCCGTTATAATTATTCCTGCTCCTACGTATTTTGCTTCCGTAGTATATTTCGTAATAACGACCTACAGCTTTAAAAACTATAATACGGACGCTTTAATTTAAAAAAATACATATTCTATTGTAAACTTTGCCGATTCGCTATTATCTGCAAAGCTTGTATTTACTGCTTTAAATAACCTTAAGTTATTATACTTTTAATACGAGTGGTCTCGTTTTAACTTCCGGTACCGAAAAAACAGGTTTGTTATACTGTTTAAATATCGTAACAGTTTCTTGATATATTCTTAGTATTTTCACAATAGGTTATTTATAAACCTGGCCCAAATCGACGTCGAAAACGCTATATTTAGTTTATTAATACAACTTAAAAAGTTAAATTTCCTTACCAAGTTTACGTACTCGAATGTATTTTCTTTACTAACTTTGCCGTTATATCTTACTGCATACTTTAAATAATCCTTAACAAATAACGTAAGCTCTTTTTTTATGGTATCCAGGCTTATTAACTTTAATAACTTTTCAATATAATGTTGCTAGTCCAGCTTAACGTCGCCAGTCGATAAGAAACGGATAATCCGTTTACCTAAGTACCAATCCGTATCTTTTAAATCCTTAATAAAAACGTCCTTAGCGATTTTCTTGGTAACTTTTTTAAAGTACTATTTATTATATCCGAAAAGTAGAAAATCATTAACGTATAAAACGATAATACAGCCAGTTTTAGGATTAAATTAAATCGCATTATTAGAAATTAATAGGTAAAAACCTTACTTCGCAAATATCTTTTTAACTTTTTCCTGCTAAGCAGTTTCGGCCTATTTTAAACCGTATAAAAGGTTTATTAACTTGATAACTTTTTCGAGAAAAAATTGGTATGCTTCCTTTTTTTTCCAGGTACGTACCGAAATACTTTTTTAATATAGGGAATTGCTTCATATAAATATCTTTTTCGGCTTGCTATTTAAGTACGTAACAATAAAATCGATTTAAAGTATATGCCAGCTTAAATAAGCAACTAAGGCTATTAAATATTTTTAATGCATAACCTTTATTATGCTCGCTGCGGTTTTATTATAATCAAATCCTTTTCGCTTAATAAACCAATTCGCGTAAATACCGGCTTTGTACTTATTTAGTTTTCCTGTAAACGTATACTTTTTTCTTAGCACCTATTTGGCGTCCACAAGGTACTTACGGGCTCCTTCGCCGAGGGGCGTAAACTTAAAGGTTTTACGCGAAAGGTTTTATTTAATTTCAATAAAAATTATTTTAACCTACATTTCTCGTTCTGGGTTTTCCATAACATCTTTTAGGGATAAGCCGTCGTCCGTTGCTACGAATAACCTCCAAGTAGTAAATAATTTGCCTAAGTTAATATGTTTTAAGTCCTTAATTTTAAAAATCCCATCGTACTTATCCTTTAGCATGTTAACCATCTCCTAATATTCTTAAATGTTTCGGATGGCCCGATTCGTATTTCCGTTGCTACCGAAGAAGTCGTCGTTATCGTCGTTTATTAATAAGTTAAAATAGAACATATGTAAGGTATCATCGTTTTCTTAGATTAAAGCTAGCCTTAATTTACGGATTAGCTCAAGGGCTTTATTTGGGGCTTTTAAGGTATATAAGTCGGGGACTGTCTTTTTCGGGCGTCTCTTTCCACGCTTAATTTTCTTGGTTTCCTGGTCCGTATCGCCCTTAAAAATAACGTTATGGTCCTTATTTTTTTACTCCGATACCCTTTTATCTTTGCCGGTGTTTTAGGCGTTTCTGTACGGGTTGTAAAAGCGATCGTATGATGTCCCTAAGGTTAGGCAACTAACCCAGCTTTTCCAGGTCCTTATAAATAATAACATAGAGTATTGTCAGCAACTTACCGCTCTTTAAAAACTATATCTTATAGTTATGTATCCCTTAATACCTTAGCAGCATACTTTTTGCTCTACGGCCTGCTAGCTTTTTTAACCTAGTCCTGTAGTTCCCATCGATTAGGACTGTGTACCTGTTACCGAGAATTCGAAGGTAACTATTATTAGATTTGTAGAACTTATTAGGTTCGAATGCATTCTTAAAGCATTCGATTGGTATTATGTCTTTTACCGTTAACTGTTCCGTCCTATTACCTGTATGCGTTGTAACTTCCAGTACAAGGTCCTAAAAATACGTCGGTATTTTCATTTAGGCTAAAGTTATACGCGTTTCGTTCTGGAAGAACTGGATGCCTTTTTTGCAACTTTATTTTAATATTGGTTATAGGAACTGGAAATTACCAGTTTAATGCCTTTAACTGCGCAGAACCTTTCGATTATGGTTATACCGAATTCCCTGCCGCCGTCTAAGCGTAAAATCTGTACTTTCTAGCTTTTAACCGATTCCAATCGCTTAATTAATCGTGTAATATACGTGCATAAGCTCTGTTATACCTCGTTCTTGATTTTAAACGAATGGTACTTTCTGCAGCGCGAAAGGTCGTTTATGATAAAACGGAAGTAACTGTTGTTTTCGATGTTAACAAGCCTAACTAAGCCCATATTATATTAAATAATTTTTCCTATATATCGTTTTCGTTTTTAAGAGTTTATAAACGGGATTTTCCGTATCTTCCTTTCGTTATACGCTATATAAAAAAGCGATTTTATATTGTTAGGGTTTAAGTTTATCTCTGTAAACCCTTTAGTAGTTCAAATCAGTCGTTTAGTATTAAAATAGAAAAGGCGACGGTGCTATAGGATGATTTTCTTTATAATTTCGTCCGTTATAAAGATTTTACTATTTTTAAAAGCCTTTATAAAGGCGCTTTTTAAGTTGTTAACCAGGTTACCGCCGTTTTTCTTACCGAATGGCCCCTTTAGCCCGTATCTCTATTGATAATTCTCGTTATTCGTCGATTTCGGAGCTTTAATAATAAGCTCCGGCTCTTTATAAAATTATAGAAAGAAACTTTTCCGAGGTACGTTAATCGTCGTTAACTGCGTTCCATTAGGGTTTACCAAAATTATTTCGATTCAGATAATTACCTTTTCTGTAAAAAATCTTTCTAAAAAATATTTTTAAAAGGAAGTTATTAATATAACTATAACGTATATTTTACCATAATCTTATTATTCTTTCTACGGAACCCCTTTAAGGGCTACTTTACTGTTCTAAGGGCAATAACGACAACAGGTTTTTGTTACAGGAACGGAGGTTCCTGCCCAGAAAGACCGACCCTGGACGCCTAGTGAGGACCTATCACGGAGGAACTCCGGATAGGAACGCTTGGCATCCCAAACCTTGATCTGATGGATCTAAGTGATCTGGTCCCCAGATCACTTAGATCACATAGATTCACGACACACTTACTAAAAATTAAAGGATATATAATGGACAGGACCCTTATGTAAATAGCACCCACTTAGTTTCGTTCTTTAGCTATTAATCTAAGCCTTTAATTAAAGGTACCGTTTTCCGATTAAGGGAAAAGTCCGTAAACTTTTTTAACGAATAGATTACTGAATTATTTTTCGCATTATTGTTACTTGCAAATTAAGATCTTATTTCAGATATTGCTTATACCTTTAAGTGGATGTATGATAGGTTCGTTATATTTTGATAGCTTTTTAATTAATAGCCGACGAATAGTTTACGGTTTAGTTAGGTATAAGCTTTTTTAAATGCAGTAAAGACGATATTATAGGACGACGTTTAGAAAATAGATAGTATATTCGATTACCGTTATTAGTTAGTAAGGGATTAGTAATTAAATTAGACGATTTATTACTTATTAAAGAAATCTTTTCCTTAATCGATAATATGGCATTTTTCTTTACCCGATTTTAAGGAGGACCTTTTTCCTTTTAGCCTTTGTAATAACCCGTTTTACCAAAAGATATTATAAAAGTTTATGGATTTAAGGCGGAGGAAGAAAAAGAAAACCAATTGGCAGAACAGAAAAGCAAAGAAAAAGAACTTATTATTAACGAAAGATTAAACGTTTTTGCAAAAGAAATTAGGCCCTTAAAAGACGAAAATGTTAAACTTATCCGATAATAAAGGTTTTCGACTTTATTTTTGTTTGGCGCAAACAAAATTCGCGAAGGTATTATTTCCCTTTTCAGTTATTATGGAATGCCGGAAGTTAAGGGTTATAAGCCAACTTTTCTAAAACCTTATGATGGAACCATAAACGTAGAAGGATTTTTGGTTCAGGCCAGATTTTACTTTAAGTTTTATGAAAATTTTTTAACGGAAAATTATTAAAAGGTGATGGTTATTTTTCAGCTGTTCGTAAGAAAAGTTTTTTTATGGTTTAAACTTATTATAAACGATTATCTTATGAATTATCCTAACCAGTTTTCCGATTTAACTAATTATATTTTTGGCAATTATAAATACTTTAAGGAAAGGATGTAAGTTTTATTTGGAAATTCCGATAAAGAATAACATGTAGTCGAATAGTTGCATTTTTTCCAACAAATTAAGTTAACAGCCGAATATGCGACTAAGTTTAATCGTTTCGCATTAATTTTTAATTTTTTAAAAAGCGTATTGTTTTATCCCTTTTATAACGGTCTGAAATTATAAATTAAAGATAAGATGTACAAAATGTCCAAAACTGGCCCCTTTTAAGATTATATTAATAAGACCATTATTGCCGATCGACGTACTTTTAAAAGGTATTTAAAAAAGAAAAGATCCGATAAAAAGAAAGATAATTAAAGCTTAAGTAATAAGTTTTAAAGGGATAGAATTAAGGGCAAATCCCAGAAGAAAGTAAGTATTGCTTTAAAGGAATCCAAGAAAGATAAGTTAAATGTTAAATGTTTTAACTATGGTAAAAAGGGTTATTATAAAAGCGATGTTACGATTTATTTGATTGTTTGTATTGGAGGAAGCTCTAATAATGGGTGGGTCCTTAATAGGTTACGTAATTTCGTAATCTGTTTGATTTAACAGATTATTCAGATTAAAAAATTTAGGTAATTTGGTAAAGCTAAAAGATTATAGGTATATTTATTTGGTATTAAAGGAGTATATAATAAATAATTTCGCGTATAAAATAATTTTTACTTAATTTTGCTTTTTAGTTATTAATTTAAGCTTTTAGTTAAAAACGTCGTTTTCCGATTAAGGGAAAAGTTTATAAACCTTTTTAACGAACAAATTATTAAATTATTTTTTATATTATTGTTACCTGTAAATTAAAACCTTATTTCGGATATTATTTATACTTTTAAGTAAATATATAATAAGTTCGTTATATTTTGATAATTCCTTAATTAATAACCGACGAATAATTTAAGGCTCAGTTAGGTATAAATTTTTTTAAACGTAATAAAGACGATATTATAGGACGACGTTTAAAAGATAGATAGTAAATTCGATTATTGTTGCTAGTTAATAAAAGATTAGTAACTAAATTAGATAATTTATTATTTATTAAAGAAATTTTTTCCTTAATCGATAATATGGTATTTCCTTTTACCCGATTTTAAGAAGGATTTTTTTCCTTTTAATTTTAACAATAATCCTTTTTAATAAAGGAAATTATTAAAATTTAGGATTTAAAAGTTAAGGAAAAAAAAAATAGTTAAAAAAATAAAAAGGTAAGGAAGAAAAGTTTACCGTTAATGAAAAACTGGATATTTTGGTAACGGAACTTTATGTATTACGATAAGACAATATTAGGTTTGCTCGATAATTGCGAATTAAAAAAAGGATTTCGATATTTCTTTTATTTGGTGCAAATTAAATGCGTAAAAGCATAATTCCTTTTTTTAATTATTATGGAATGCCGGAAGTTAAAGGTTATAAGTTAACTTTTTTAAAGCTTTATAATGGAATTATAAATATAAAAAAATTTTTGGTTTAGGTTAAACTTTATTTTAAGTTTTACGAAAATTTTTTAACGAAAGATTATTAAAAGGTAATAATTATTTTTCAGTTGTTCGTTAAAAAAGTTTTTTTATAATTTGAATTTATTATAAACGATTACTTTATAAATTATCTTAATTAATTTTTCGATTTAATTAATTATGTTTTCGGTAATTATAAACATTTTAAGGAAAAAATATAAACTTTGTTTAGAAATTTCGATAAAAAATAACATACGGTTAAATAATTATATTTTTTTTAATAAATTAAGTTAATAGCCGAATATGCGATTAAATTTAATCGTTTTGTATTAATTGGTAATTTTCCGGAAAATGTATTATTTTATCTTTTTATAACGGCCTAAAGTTATAAATTAAAGATAAAATATATAAAGTATTTAAAATTAATCCTTTTAGGATTATATTAACAAAATTATTATTGCCGATCGACGTACTTTCGAAAGGTACTTAAAAAAGAAAAGATCCGATAAAAAAAAATAATTAAAGTTTAAGCAGCAAGTTTTAAAAGGATAAAATTAAAAGTAAATCCTAAAAGGAAATAAGTATTGCTTTAAAAAAACTTAAAAAAGATAAATTAAAAGTTAAATATTTTAACTGTAATAAAAAAGGTTATTACAAA
Organism: Monosporascus sp. mg162; assembly: GCA_004155945.1. NCBI lineage: Eukaryota > Fungi > Ascomycota > Sordariomycetes > Xylariales > Monosporascus > Monosporascus sp. mg162. Next base: position 36,619 of record QJNY01000582.1, on the reverse strand, counting down.
AGTAAATATCGCTTTTTAATAAAAAAGGATTTTAAAAAAAGAAAAATTTTTTAATCCCAGAAAAAAATTAAAATAATTAAATAAGAATTAAATAGCGAAAGTAAGGAAAAAAAGGATATTAATTTTATTTTTTTTTAACGAAAATTTATTATTATAATTATATATTACAAATAAAATAGCGATTTAAAGTACGAACATTACCCGACTTATTAAAATCGAATAATTAAAATTTGTAAATATTATTTAAAATAAAAAACTTTTAAGATAATTATAAAGTTAAGATATATTTATTATCTGGATAAGCGGCGGTATAAAATATATAATAAATATAATTAATTACGTTTTAATGTAAAAATATATAATTTAATATTTTTAAAGCTTAATAAGGCTTTTAAAATTAAAAAATTAATTTATCTAAATATTATAAATTTAAATCCAGTTTACGATTACGATATGTTCTATTTTTTTATATGTTACGACGATAACTATTTAATTTATTTCCGCGTTAAGAAAAATAATAATTATTAACCCGGATAAGATAAGGAAATATTTATTGAACCCGTCGATAAATACAAATATATTAAAACTTCCAAATAACCGAAATATTTTTGATTTTATTACCTTTATCCCGAATTAGCTTAAAGCCGAAAGGTTATTATTTAAGGATATTTATATTACGTTTTTATATTATGCATAATATATAAGATTTTGAATATAAAAGCCGATTTTTTAAAGATTTTATTTTTAAAATTAAAACCTTTTTAAATATCGGAAGTAAAAATTTTAAAATTAATTTGTTAAATTAGTAAAAGAAAATAGTTTATTTATATAAACGATAAATATTTTAAATATGTAATTAAAAAAATTCGAAAATAAAAACGTTTTTTAATTAATAAAATTAATAAGTTAAAAAATTATAGAAGCTTTCGAAATTAAAATATCGAAAAGCTTCGATTTATAAAACCTTATATAAAATAAAGATTAAATTGCGTAATTAAATTAAAATTCCTTTTTAATACGGGAATAAAATATTTAAAATTATAATTAATTTAAAAATAAAAGAAAATTTTATTTTACCGTTAGTTATAAAAAAATATCGGATTTTTTAAAGATATAAGCTAAAATTATATAAATTATTTACAGTTAACGAAAATTTATTTAGGTATAAAAATAAATAAGTTTTTAAGGAAATAAAAGAACTTTTAATATAAATTTAAAGATATTTAAAAAAAAAATCAAATTAAACGTAGCCGATATTTTAAAATACGATATTATCCTTAAAATGCCGTAGTTCCGTTTTAATAACCCTTATATCGATTGGAAAACCTAGAAACCTTTTTAAAACCACCTTACGGTTTTTTCGAAAAAAGAATCCCGAAAAATTTATTACCTAATTTGAAAAACCAGGATAATAAACCCGATTATTAAAGTACCCCTTAAATATTAAAGGTTTAAAAAATTATTTAAAAAACGAATACGAAAAAAATTACCCGATTATAATTAATAAAATTATAAAATCCTTATTAAAAAAGGATATTATTTAAAACTTTATTAGATTTATTACATAAATTCCGAAAAAGTTAAAGCTTTGTAAAAAAGTTTATAGCGAAACTTTAAATGCGGATATATTTAAGAATTTGAATTTTCCGTAAAATATTCCGTTATAATAATATTAAAAATAAAGGATAAAAAAATCCGAATTAATAAAAATAAAAATTTTATATACCGAAAAGTTTACGATTACCGATAATTAAACGATATTATTATTAAAAATAAATACTTTTTTACTTTTATAAATATTATAAAAAAAAATATTAACAAAATTAAATAATTTATAACGTTAAACCTACCGAACGGTTATTATTTAATCCGAATAATTAAAGGCGAAAAATGGAAAATCGTTTTTAAAATAATTTATAAATTTTATAAATATAAAGTAATATTTTAAAGATTTATTAATACGTTTACCAGTTTTTAATATATATTAATAACGATTTTACGAAAATTTTTCGATAAATTCGTATTCGTTTATTTAAATAATATCTTTATTTATTCCGAAACCTTAAAAAAATATAAAAAATATATCGTTTAAATACGGGAAATATTCGAAAAAATAAATTTATTAATTAATATTAAAAAGAACGTATAACATATTTAAAAATTAAATTTTTTAAACTTTATTATTACTCCAGGATAAATTTAAATCTAAAACTTTAAAATAAAAGTAATTAAAAATTAACCGATTTTTAATAAAATAACCGTTACCGACGTCCGTTAATTTTTAGGATTTACGGATTACATATGTAACTTAATTAAAGATTTCGGAAAAATTGCTAAACCTTTAACGAATTTTATTATTAAAAAATATATTAAAAAAAATTCGAATTCTTAAAAAAAATTAAAGAAATAATATAAATATTTAAAAACTAAATTATTAATATCTTTATTATAAAATTACTTAATTATAATAAAAAAAAATAATTAAAAATTAACGTATTAAATAAAATTTTAAAAGTAATTTTAAAATAACAAAAAAAGGGCAAAAAATAATATTTAATTATTTATTATTTTAAAGTTTTAAAAGATATAAAATTATAATACTTTATTTACGACAAAAAATTATTAATTATTATTATAATATTTAAAAAATAAAAATTTTACTTTAATAAAATTAAAAAACTTTTTAATATTTACTTTAATTATAAAAATTTTATTTACTTTATAATAATTTAAAACCTTAACAAACGATATAAAAATTAAATAATTTTCCTATTTAAATTTAATTTTAAAATTTACCATATTAAAAATAAAAAAAACGTTTAAACGGATAACTTAAATCGAAAAGGAAATTATAATATTAAAATCCCTAAACGATAAATATAAATATTATAACTTATAAAAAAAGGTATTTTATAATTATGTAAAATATTAAAAAAACTTATTTCCGAATTTTTAATTTAATTTAAATTTTTTTATAATTTTAACGAATAAAAAAAATTTAAATAATTAAAAAAACGATCCAAAAATTAACTATTATATTACGGAAAAATTTACGTTTTATAGGAAAAATAAAAGCAGTTTATTAAAAAATTTTACAAAAATCCGTTATATAAATATTAAAGAATTTTTAAAATAATTAAGTAATTTTAAAAAAAATACGATTTCCCAAAATTTAAAAAAACCGTTAAATAAATAATTAAAAATTATAACGTTTATAATAAAATTAAAATAACTTATTACAAACCGTATAAACTATTATAACTTACCGAAATTTTAAATAAAATATGGAATATTATAATTTAAAATTTTATTACCGGTTTACCCTTATTTAAAAATTCCGTTACCGAAATTTAATACAACGGAATATAGGTAATCGTCGACAGACTTATTAAATATGGATATTTTTTACCTTTTAAAAAAAATATAACAGCAAAATAATTAACTTACGTATTCGTAAAATATTATTTCGATAAACATAAAATCCTAAAAAAAATCATTTTAAATAAAAATAAGTTATTTATTTTTAAATTTAATATTAATTTCTTTAAGCAAATTAACGTTAAATTTAAATTTTTTATAACATATTACTTTTAAACCGAAAAATAAATAAAACGATTAAATTAAACTTTAAAACAATACCTAAAAAATTATATTAATTATTAATAAAATAATTAAGTAAAATTATTTCCGTTAATATAAATAATTTATAACATATTTATTAATAAAAATATAAATATTTTATTTTATATAACCGTATATAAATAAAATGCAAAAATTTAACGATTAAAATAATTATTTAATAAAGCTCCAAAAATTACCTTAATAATATCTAAAATAAAAACGATAATAACTAAAATTAAAATTATTTAAATTTGCTTTAAAATTAAATTATAATTTTTTTAATAACGGATAACTTAATATTATAATAGGAAAAAAATTAAAGAATTAATTTTATTAAAAAAAAATAAAGTTTACTTATTACGTTAAAAACAAAACGTAACCTTAAACATTTTACAAATTAAAATTAAAAAACCCAGTAATAAATTTAATTTTAAAAAATTCAATCCGTTTAAAATTAACGAAATTATTTTTAAAATTAATTATCGATTATCATTACCTAAAATAATAAAGATATACCTTATTTTCCATATTTCCCTGCTAAAACCAGCACTTAATAACGCTTTATTAAAAACAAATTTGGAAATCGAGAAAAATACCGACAAATATAAAGTCGAAAAAATATTAAACTTAAAAATAATTAATAACAAAATCCAGTACCTAATTAAATAAAAAAATTACCTACCTAAAAACAATACTTAAAAACCCCTTAAGCACTTAACGAATACAAAAAACCTAATTAAAACGTTTTACCGCCAAAATCCTAACCGACCGTTTCCAATACGGCCAAAGTTATAGGCGATAACGGTCCAACCCCCAAATTTAAGCCCTCGGCGCTCCAGTCAAAAGAAACGAACGCCTCCATGTTAACGTTAATCTCCGAAACAAACCGCATTTATTCTTCCTTTATGCGTTGCTACTTTTTTTCCATCCTTTCTTTTTTTTCCAACTAGTTTAATTTATAACTTTCTTTTAATATTTCGAACGCTTTCTTCCTTAAAATATCTTCTTAACGGCGTAACCGTTATAATTTGTTTATCTTTTTCGATATTTCTCCTTAAAATTTCCGTTATAACTTTACGAATTCGTCTTTAACAGTACGACGTTTTTCTTAAAGATAATTACGTTCCGATCCGATATTTTTTAAAAAAAATATAACAATAACGTTTCCGTTATAATAACGCTAACGACAAATACAATAATAGCAATTTAACGAACCCTTTATTATAAAATATTATTTCTTTCCAAATAGCAAATAATTAAAACAGGGCAAAACCTTAAAACCGTAAATACGGATAAAGTCCGAACGGCTGTTGTAAAATTAACATTAGTTCGTACGTACCTTACGCACTTATTTTTTTATACGACCCGCCATAATAAGCTAGCAGTTAAAAAAAACAATTTCGATTAAAAATAAAGAAATACTTACATTTTTATCTTTAGGACAAAAATCTTAAAAGGAAAAAAATGATATTACGATTTATTTAACTATTCGTATTAGAAAAAGCTCTAACAGTAAGTAAATTTTTAACAGGTTACGTAACTTCGTAATTTATCTAATTTAACAAATTATCCAAATTAAAGGATTTAAATAATCTGGTAAAGCTAAAAAATTATAAGCACACTTATTTAATATCAGAAGAATATATAATAAATAATTTCGCGTATAAAATAACTCTTACTTAATTTCGCTTTTTAGCTATTAATCTAAGCCTTCAGTTAAAGGCGCCGTTTTCCGATTAAGGGAAAAGTCCGTAAACCTCTTTAACGAACAGATTACTAAATCATTTCTCGCATTATTGTTACCTACAAATCAAAATCCCATTTCGGATACTGCTCATACCTCCAGGTAGATATATAACAGGTTCGTTACAAGCGAATGCCGTTTTTTAGCAAAAAGGAACCTTAAAAAGAAAAAGATTTTTTAACTACAGAAGAAGATTAAGATAATTAAATAAAAATCAAATAGCGAAAGTGAAAAAGAAAAAAAAGTTAGTTCCATTTCCTTCCAGCGAGAATTTATTATTATAACTACATATTACGAACAGAATAGCGATTTAAAGTACGAGCGTTACCCGATTTGTCGGAATCGAACGATCAAAGCCTGCAAATATTATTTAGGACAAGAAACTTCCAGAATAGTTATAGGGCTAGAATGTATTTGTTATTTGGATGAGCAGCGGTGCAGAATGCATAATGAACATGGCCAGTTGCGCCTTAATACGGTGATATACGATCTTATAAAAGCCAGTAAGGTTTCCGAGATTAAGGAACTAACCCGCCCGGATACGCCGAATTTAAAACCTGTTTATAATTACGACCTGCTTTATTTTTCTGCATGTTATAACGACAATTGTTTAACTTATTTCCGCGTTAAAGAAGATAATAATTATTGGTTTAGATAGGATAAAAAGATACTTATTGAACTTGACGATAAGTGCAGATGTATTAAGATATTTAAATGGCCAAAATATCCCCGATCTTATTATTTATATCCCGAATCGGTTTAAAGTCGAAGAGCTATTATATAGGGATGCTTATATTACGCTTTTACGTTATGCATGATGTATAAGATTTTAAATATGGGAGCTGGCCTTTTAAAAATTTTACTTTAAAAATTAGAACTTTTTTAGATATCGGAAGTAAGGATTTTAAGATTAGTTTGCCAGATCGGCAAAAGAAAATGGTTTATTTGCATGGACGATAAATGTTCCAAATATGCAGTTAAGAAGGCCCGAAAATGGAGACGCCTTTTAGCTAATAAGATTAATAAGTTAAAAAATTACGTAGGCTTTCGAAATTAAGGTATCGAGGAGCCCTGACTTATAAGACCTTATACGAGGCAAAAACTGGATAGCGTAGTTAGATTAAGATTCCTTTTTAGTACGGAAATAAGGTATTTAAGGTTATGATCGACTTAAGAGCAAAAGAAAATTTTATTTTACCGTTGGTTACAGAAAAATATCAGATCCTTTGGAAATATAAGTTGAAGTCGTATAAATTACTTATAGTTAACGGAAGTTTGTTTAAATATGAAAATGGACGAATTTTTAAAGAAACGGAAAAACTTTTAGTGCAAATTTAAGGATATTTAGAAAAAATTAAATTGGATATAGCCGATATTTTAGGATACGACATTATCCTTAGAATGCCGTAATTCCGCTTTAGTAACCTTTATATCGATTAAAAAATTTAAAAACTTTTTTGGGATTATTTTATAATTTCCTTAAAGGAAAAGTTCCGAGAAATTTGTTATTTAATCCGAAAAGCTAAAATAATGGACCCGATTATTAAGGTTCCTTTTAAGTACCGAAAATTCAAAAAGTTATGTAAAGAACGAATACGGGAAAAATTACCCGATTACAATTAATGGAATTATAAGATTTTTATTAAAGAAAAATATTATCGAAAATTTTACCAAATTTATTACATAAATCCAAAAAAGGTTAAGGCCTTATAAAAAAGTTTATAATAAGACTTTAAATACGGATATATTTAAGAATTTAAATTTTTTACAGGATATTCCGTTATAATAATATTAAAAATAAAAGATGGAAAAATCCGAATTAATAAAGATAAAAACCTTATATATCGAAAAGTTTACGATTACCGATAATTAAACGATATTATTATTAAAAATAAATACCTTTTTACTTTTATAAATATTATAAAGGAAAATATTAGTAAAGTTAAATAGTTTATAGTATTAAACTTACCGAACGGTTATTACTTAATCCGGATAGTTAAGGGCGAAAAATAAAAAAACTGCTTTTAAAATAATTTATTAACTTTACGAATATAAGGTAATACTTTAAGGATTTACGAATACCTTTATTAATTTTTAATATATGTTAATAATTATTTTACGAAAATTTTTCGATAAATTTATATTTATTTATTTAAATAATATTTTTATTTACTTTAAAACCTTAGAAAAATATAAAAAATATGTCGCTTAAATATTAAAAATATTCGAAAAAGCAAATTTGTTAATTAATACCGAAAAAAGCGTATAGTATATTTAAAAGTTAAACTTTTTAAGCTTTATTATTACTTTAAAATAAATTTAAATTTAGGATTTTAAAATAAAAATAATTAAAAATTGGCCGATTTCCGATAAAGTAACCGTTACCGATATTCGTTAATTTTTAAGATTTACGGGTTACGTACGTAACTTAATTAAGAATTTCGGAAAAATTGTTAAACTTTTAACGAACTTTATTATTAAGAAATATATTAAAAAAAAGTTCGAATTTTTAAAAAAAGTTAAGAAAACGATATAAATATTTAAGGATTAAATTATTAACGCCTTTATTATAAAATTATTTAATTATAATAAAAAAAAACGATTAAAGATTAACGTATTAAATAAAACCTTAAAAATAATTTTAAAATAACAAAAAAATAATAAAAAATAATACCCGGTTACTTATTATTTTAAAATTTTAAAAGATATAAAATTACGGTACCTTATATACGATAAAAAATTATTAGTAATTATTATAATATTTAAAAAGTAAGAACTTTATTTTAATAAAACCAAAAAACTTTTTAATTTTTATTTTAATTATAAAAATTTTACTTACTTTATAATAATTTAAAATTTTAATAAACGATATAAAAATTAGATAATTTTCTTATTTAAGTTTAATTTTAAAATTTATTATATTAAGGAAAAAAAAAATATTTAAACGGATATTTTAAAAAAAAAAAAAATTACGATATTAAAGTTTTTAAACGATATATATAAATATTATAACTTATAAAGAAAAGTACCTTCCGGTTATATAAAATATTAAAAAAATTATATAATTTTAATAAATAAAAAAAAGTTAAATAATTAAAAAAATGATCCGAAAGTTAGTTATTATATTACGGAAAAATATATATCTTATAAAAATAACAAAAATAATTTATTAAAAATTTTTACGAAAACTTATTATATAAATATTAAAAGGTTTTTAAAATAATTAAGTAACTTTAAAAAAAGTATAACTTTTTAAAATTTAAAAAAACCGTTAAATAAATAATTAAAAATTATAACGTTTATAATAAAGTTAAAGTAATTCGTTATAAATTATACGGATTATTATAACTTACAAAAATTTTAAAAAAGGTTTAAAATATTATAGTTTAAAACTTTATTACCGATTTACCCTTATTTAAAAACCCCGTTACCGGAATTTAATACGACGGAATATGGGTAATCGTCGATAGACTTATTAAATATAAATATTTTTTACCTTTTAAAAAAAATACGATAGCGGAATAATTAATTTACGTATTCGTAAAATATTATCTTAATAAATATAAAATTCCGGAAAAAATTATTTTAAATAAAAATAAGTTATTTATTTTTAAATTTAATATCAGCTTTTTTAAATAAATTAACGTTAAATTTAAATTTTCCATAATATATTACCTTTAAACCGATAAACAAATAAAACGATTAAACCAAATTTTAAAATAATATTTAAAAAATTATATTAATTATTAATAAAATAATTAAATAAAATTATTTTTATTAACATAAATAATTTATAATATATCCGTTAACGAAAATATAAACGTTTTACCTTATATAATTATATATAAATAAAATATAAAAACTTAACGACCAAAATAATTATTCGGTAAAATTCCGAAAATTACCTTAATAACTTTTAAAGTAAAAATAATAATATTTAAAATCAAAATTATTTAAATTTAACGTTCTATATCCATAAGCGAGACATACCTATAAGCGAACCACTTTTTGGTACTCCATAATAACAAATTCAAATAACTTAACAATAATATATTGCATTAATTCAAATTAATCGGATTCTTTTTTGCTAAACGTATTTATAATTTCGTTACAAGTACGCGTATTATGCCCGGGTTTGCCGCAAACGTTATACTTCCGTTCCTTAGTTTTAACCCTTTTACGACGACCCCTTCCAGCTGCTGTTGGTTACGTTTTTTTACTACCTTCTTCTTTTTGGGCTAAAAGAGCTTGTTTTTTTTGTATAGTAAGTATTTTTCCTTTTTAAAGACGTTTGTTTTTAATCTTGCGACGTTTGCTTAAAATATGGTTCGTTTCGCGTAATTGGACGTTTTTTTTCCGGAAAAAAGTAGTTTTATGTAACAGCAATATATAACTTTTTGTTATAAGTTTAGCCGATTAAAGTATTTTTGTTGGCGAGCTACCCTGTTAATTTCCAATTTTCTTTTGCAAATAACGCGATTACCGCGTTACTTCTTTGATATTTTTAGGGGTTTTTGCGGGCGGGGAATAAATGGAACCGGCGGAGGTTAACGGGGAGACGGTCGGCGTAGGCACAATTGGAGGAACCTTTAATTCGGAAAAAACGTTATTAGGATCGAATGGAACAAGACTAGCTTTTGCAAATCCAGATTTAATATTGCCGGACGTTATGGTAGCTTGAAACGCGTCGTAGAAGCCGGCAAGAAAATCTTTTTTGGCAATGTGGGTATAATGGCGTCGTATTAGGTTTTCGATATAGCGCGAATAAGCGCGTTTTAAAACAGAAAAACAAGATACATTAAAAGGTTAGAGCCGATACGAAAAATGCGCGGGCATACAAAGCGTAATAATATTGTTGTTGGCGCAGTATTTTTCGAATTCCATCGAATAGTGGCTTTCGTGGCCGTCGAGGATGAGGAAACGTTTCGAACTTTTCGTACGCGTCCGAGTATGCTTGTTAAAATGCTGGATTTATTCGAAACTTAATTTATTTGTTATTTAGCTATTATTACTTAATGCGATTTTCCAATCGGCTGCCGGCAGTGGGTTATTGCAGTATTAAGACCTAAGATAATTTTTCCCCGCCATAATAACAAATGGCGGTACAGTTTAACCTTGGGAATTAATAGCTTAAATAATTGTAACTTATTCTTTATTCTTTTATTGCGCTTGTTTAAGTTTTCCACGTTTTTCGGCATTAGTAATTATTATGCCCGTTACCATAAAAAGCCTTATCAAGAATCCAGTCTCGTCGAAGTTGTAAATATCCTTTTTTACGATACCGTACTTTGCGATTGTAACCCGAACAAGTTCGAACTATTTACGAAATGTTTCTGGATTTTCGTATAGGACCCGTTGGTAATCGATTTTCCGATTTAAACGCGTTTAAAGTTTTTTTTGCCGTTTAACAAATTTCGACGTCCAGTTAACTTTAACGCGTTCCGTAACGTGTTGGGTAAGCAATAGATTGGCCATATTTTTAACGTATTAAAGCCGAATAGGAAACGTTCGCGTATTTAGGTTAAGGATTCGATCGATAATCGATTTTTCTTCGGTCGGCGTTAATTTCTGCAAAAAAGGGATAATATCGGCTCGGGCGCATTTATTGGTAGAATAATATACTAAAGTAAAATACGGAACTTTATAAGCAGAATTAAGTTTTCTGTAATTAAGTTTCGGGTTTCGTTTTTTAGCCTAAATGGCTAGGTTTATTCTCGTTTCTTTTATAAGGCGCTTCATAATGTTGTTATTAAAAAATGGACGATTAAAGATAGATAGTTGGAATAATTAGAAAAGTGGTTCGCTTATAGGTATGTCTCGCTTATGGGTGTGGGACGTTATCTTAAAATTAAATTATAATTTTTTTAATAACGGATAACTTAATATTACAATAAAAAAAAATTAAAGGATTAATTTTATCGAAAGGAAATAAAATTTACTTATTACGCTAAAAACAAAACGTAATTTCAAACATTTTATAAATTAAAATTAAAAAACTTAATAACAAACTTAATTTTAAAAAACTCGATCCGTTTAAAATTAACGAAATTATTTTTAAAACTAATTATTAATTATCGTTACCCAAAATAATAAAAATATATCCTATTTTTTATATCTCCTTACTAAAACCGGCACCCAGTAACGCCCCGTTAAAAACAAACTTAGAAATTAAAAAAAATACCGATAAATACGAAATTGAAAAAATATTAAATTTAAAAATGGTTAACGACAAAATTTAATATCTAATCAAATAAAAGAACTACCTACCTAAAAACAACATTTAAAAACCCTTTAAGTACTTAACGAATACGAAAAACCTGGTTAAAACGTTTTACCGCCAAAATCTTAACCGACCGTTTCCAACGCGGCTAAGGTTGCAGGCGACAATAACCTTACCTTTAAATCCAAACCTTCGGCGTCCCAGTCGTTAAAAGCGGACGATTCCGCTAAAGCACTAATCTTAAAAGTAAAACATGCTTATTCCTTTTCTATACGACGTTATTCCTTTTTTTTCCTTTCCCGTTTTTCTAATTAATCCAACTTAAATCCTTTTTTTAATATTTTTAAAGTTTTTTTTTTAAAAAGGTTTTATTAAAAACGCAAACGTTTCAGCTTTTTAATAAATTCCTTCGATTTTTCGCTTTGTTAACGCCGCAATTTAGCCAAACGTTTTTTTATAACCTTTTATTTCCTTTTCGCAAGCTTCTAATATTCCAAAAAACTGTTTTTAGTTTCGCGTTACTTTCGCAAAAAACGTTCCTATATTTCGTTTACTTTTTTTAAAGAATTCATAATTAGGACGTTACAGGATGGATGCTGTCGACGGGTGCAGCAATTGCAGCTTAAGTATTTTAGGACGAAAAAACAGTCCGTTTCGCCGAGACGAATATAGTTAAAATAAAGAAAAGCCTTTATTCCAAATTTTTTAATTAAATTTACGCGGGCGTCGCGAAAATCGCGTTACTTTAACCGAGGTTTTCGTTTTTCCTTTTGAATACGACCTATTATGATAAAATTAATTAAGGAATTACAAAAAAGCTTTCTTTAAATAAAGTGGCTACTTATAGCTTTTATCTTTGGGACAAAAATCCTTGGAAAGGAGAAATAATGTTACAGGAACGGAAGTTCTTATCCAGAAAGACCGACCCTAAACGCCTAGTAAAGACCTATTACGGAGGAATTCCGGATAGGAACGTTTGGCATCCTAAACCTTAATCTGATAGATTTAAGTAATCTGGTCCCCAGATTACTTAAATCACATAGATCCACGATACACTTACTAAAAATTAAAGGATATATAATGGACAGGATCCTTATATAAATAGCACCCACTTAGTTTCGTTCTTTAGCTATCCATCTAAGCCTTTAATCAAAGGCACCGTTCTCCGATTAAGGGAAAAGTCCGCAAACCTTTTTAACAAACAGACTACTAAATTATTCCTCGCACTATTGTTACCTGCAAATCAAAACCCCATTTCGGATACTGCTTATACCTCCAGGTGGATGTATGACAGGTTCGTTACACAACCCTTTTTTAATATGGCAAAAACTTTCTTTTTTAAAACGTTTTATTAAAAGCATAAACGTTTTAACCGGCTAACGAATTCCCTTATTTTTTCCTTAACGGATTTTTAATAAACCACCAAAGCGTTTTTTATTTCTCGTTATTCCTTTTGCAAATAGTTTTATTTCTTCCTTATCTTTACTAAAAAGTTCATATCTAAAACGTTATAAACCGAACGCTAACAACGGGTATAATAACTATAATTCGAAACGTCGACCACAAAAAAACACTTAAACTTCCCAAAACGAATACAATTAAAACAAAAAACAACTTTGGAACCGAATTTTTCAATATAATTTACGCAAGTATCGCAAGCTTTACGCTGATTTAAACGAATTTTTTTTTTCCTTTTAAATACGACCTATTATAATAAAATCAGCTAAAAAATCCTTATACTTTTTCCAGTTACCAAAAAAGATACTTACGGTTCTTATCTTTAAAACAAAAATCCTTAAAAAAAAGAAATAATGTTATAAAAACAAAGGTTCTTATTTAAAAAAAACCAAGTTCTTAAAAACTAACGCGAATACGGCTAAACCTCGGACCTAAAATAGCTTAGTTCCTAACATTAATTTAATGGATCTAAGTAATCTAAGTAAATCACTTAAATTACATAAATTCACGATACACTCATTATAAAAAAATGGATATATAATAAACCGAACTTTCATATATATAGCACCTACTTAATTTCGCTTTTTAACTATCAATCTAAGCTTTTAATCAAAGGCGCCGTTCTCCGATTAAGGGAAAAATCCGCAAACCTCTTTAACGAACAAACCACCTAAATCATTTCTCGCACTATTATTACCTGCAAATTAAGACCCCTTTTCGGATACTGCTTATGCCTTTAGGTAGATGCATGACAGGTTCGTTACATGTACGTTTATAATTTCCTGCTCGGTATTTTTGGTTAATTTACGTTTTGCCTTTTTGGCCGCTAAAAGCGTTGTAGTAAACGGAAAACGCTTTTTGGCGGTTTGCTTTAATTATTGGGTTAAGGGTGGTTTTTTTCCTGCAAAGGTTAATTTCCGAGCTGGCATTAGCATGCTATTAGGAAATTCGGCATCCGTATCGATTAGAACGTATTTTTTTACCTGAAAATCGGTGAAGCTGCTTAGGCCGATATTCGTATCTTTGTCGTTATTACCATTATAACCGGTTATGTTAAGGTTAAATCGATTAGTAATCGTAGATGCCGATTTTTTTACGAAGTTATTTACCGTTTTGTTAAGTTTAGCGCAGTCCTTGTTAGAAATAGCGGCTTAGTTGATTTGTTTAACGTAAAGGTTTTTATCCGAGTTTTCGGATAAATCGTCGACGACGACTTAGGCATTAGGCGAAATAATATCGTCCTTTTAAGTTATTCCTTCGTTAAAAGTAACCGTTTTTTCGGTAAAGAATACCTAATTTAAAGTAGTACCAAACGAATTAAAAAATTAAAAGGAATTTTCGCCTTTTTTAACGATAATATTATTTTAAATTCCGGTAAGAAAGTTTGGTTTGGTAATAAGGTTTATATCGATTTGTTCGACGGATTTGCCGTTATCTTAATTATTAAAATTATTTTCGTCCTATTTATCGTTATTACTATTATTAAGCCAGTTATTATTTACGGTTATAAATAGGTTATCGTTTATAAATATAAGTATATTAAAGCGATTAATTTGTTTGTTTTTTTTATTATTAGAAAATTAAAAATTCGTAGTAATATTAAAGGCAGTTTTTTTGTTTACTATAACGGGATTATAGTTTATTTAATTACTTTTAGGTAATAAATTAAACGGATTTTTTGTCAGAAGTAATTAAAATTTTGTGCAGGGTTGCAAACGACTACCGATTTATATGGGGATTGTTGATAATCGGTAATGAAAAAAAAAAAAAAAAAAAAAAAAAGGGTGGAAATTTTTGGTAAAAGTTACCCTTTTATAGTTAGAAAATTTCTGATGTCGACGATGTGCAACTTTTTAATAACGTAAGATTTTTTGAAGAAGGTACGAATAGCTTTATGGTGTAAAATAAGTATAACGCAAAATTGGTTAAAAATAGCGAAAAGATAATAATATTTAAGTACGGAAAATATATAAAAAATGTTATTAGCAGGATTAAATGATAAATAAAACGGAATATTTGACGATTTTAATAAAATATGTCAAAAAGATATAACGAATATTAATAATTATTTTTATTCGGTTTTTTCTTTTTTTTATGTCGATGATAAATACGATTACGTATTTATTATTTATTACCTTAATATCGTTAAAGCGGATTAAGTCCCTTTTTTAAATATTCCTTTAGCTAATCGATTAGGTACTTTGTTTTATATTTGGTAACGGCTTTCTTAGTCGTTATAAAAAGGTCCTTTTTAAAACGTTATTCGTTATTTTTCGCTGTATATTCTATCCATTTAACGAGATATTTAACGGATAAGTTCTTTTTGTATTAACGAATTCGCCGGTCCACGATGCCGTCGATTTCCTATTCCTATACGTCGCCTTTTATGGTTATTAGGTCGGGCTTGGCAGTTTTTTGCTTAAATAGATTTTTTCCTTGCTTTGGCCTGTATAATTATATTACCGAAATGATAGGGTGGACTTTTTAATTGGTAAGGAAATCCAGCTTATATGTTTAATCTTTTATTCGTTCGAAAATCTTGGACGGACCGGCCCGAATAGGCAATTATTTCCGTTTAAGTTATCTAAGTAAGTGGTATCCCTGGTACAGCTTAAGGTATACGGTTTCGCCCTTTTTAAATTCCGTTTGGGTATGCCGGTTATCGTATTTCTTTTTTGCGAGCATATTGGCGAGGTCGGCTAGTTATACGGCTTCCTTAGCATAATTCTTTTGTACGATATTTATCGCGTTTTCCGAAATTACCGTTTTTTTTTTTAATATATTTAAAGTTAATTTAGGTTAAAATCCGAATATTAGTTCGTTAAGAAATCGTTTTACTGTAACTGCCAGGAAATTATTTAAATAATGTTATAAAACGGATATTATGTCCGTTTATGGAATGTTAAGGTCCGTAGTTATATAAAAACGTATAACGATTTCAACGGTTTAGTTTTTCCTTTTGGATAATCCGTTCGTTTGCGGATAATATGCCGTAAAAAAAAGTAATTTAATACCCAAAACGTTAAATATCTTGTTTTATAAGGCAAATATAAACTTTGGATCCTTATCGCTAATAATAATAATAAATAATCCTTAATCGCAAAACTGTAATATTTTTAACGTTATTATTACCTAATTCTTGGCCGTATACCGCGTATTGCCAGGTATTAATAACGTTTTTTTGTTAGCTTTATACGAAATAATACATAAATTGTTTAACGTATTATACTTTGTTAACGCTTAAAAGGTATTTATAAATGTTACTTCCGGCGTATCCGTAATAAAGTCCATGGTTATCGTATAATACGACAACTTAACCGTTATCAGGGGTAACAATTCCCTTAGTAGTTTGTTTCGATCCGTTTGAGTTTTTCGGTAGATTAAACAAAAGTTAAAATATTTCGATATTTTGAAATATTTCTTTGCGAAGTAAATATTGCGTAAATCCTTTATTATGCGATTTTTGCCGAAATAATGCTTTTTGTTATATATAAGTTTTAAAACGTTTTGGACGTAGGTATAAGGAATACATAACTCTTTATAACCGTTTAACCCGACGTGGTATAAGAGGTTATTTTGCAATTTAAATAGCTTATATTGCCATTTTTTACGTTTGCTAGTTTCCATTTTCTGCAGTATGGCGTATACGTACTTATACCGGTAATTTATTGCATATTCCGCAATAATACGGGCCTTGAATTTGTTATTAATAACGGAAATTTTTGCGATTAAAGTAATCGTTTTTCGGCCAAAATTTCCTTACGTTTTAAACGTTCCGTTTTTTTTAGTAATGTTACGTAAGAAATTAAAAAGGATATCCGATTTATCGTAATTCTTTTTTTTTAAAACGCAGTTTTTATAACGAGCTACGTTTTTTATTATAATACATTTTTCCTTATATTTGAAATACGTAAAATAACGTATAACTTCGAAACTTTAATTTTATATGTAAGCAGTTAAACTTTTACGTTTTTCCTTTTAGTTAAGACGTTTGCGAAATGTTTGCTTTTCGATACGGTTAGGCATAACGACGAAAAATAAGTAAAAAAATAATAATATAAAAAAGAGGAAGTTACTTATTAAGTAAATGCGATAAACAAATTAATTTTTAAGGGTAAAGATTTTAGGAAAAAAAAGATCGTATTATGACCAAATAAGTTTGGCTTATTGGCAGATAGTCGGAAGTTATGTAGATTACTTCTGATACAAAACCTTAGGTTACGTAACATGGATCCGAATACATTTACGGATTTAAACGGATTAATATGGTATAAATCCGAATAAATTTTCGGATTTAAAGGGATTCCGTTTAAGATATATACGTTTATTATTTCCATAATTTAAGATAATATCAGCTTATAATTATAACTTGGTTACCCAGATCTATATCTGCTATTACCAAACGTAACTATCGCCTTATTACTTAAATTCCCACGATACTATTGCTAACATAAACCGTACGACTAGGTTTAATAGTTGGTTAAGCCCATAGCCGTTACACCAGGTGTAAAAAAGTAATGTGTAGGTTCCTATTAAAAACTAATGTGCGATTAGCACAACTCTTGTTAATAGGTAACCCATATCTAACGACACAGCTGTTTCCTTAGGCCAAGCCCGGTATCAAAATGACCGCAAAAAATCAGGGATTCTAAATATATCACTTTTATTATCAGGCGACAAGTGTGTCCAAAGTTATAAGGAAGTAATAGGTTGAAACGTCCAACGTTTCCGGGTAGGTAGAACCCTTTATGTGGCGGTATAGACAGCCACCTATTAATATCACCACTTATATAACTAGGCTTTACTAACACCAGGACCTATACCGCCACAAGGACCACTTATTATGGACACGATGTCCATCCACGATAGCTTCAAATGGATGGACGTCCATTTCAGGAAGGGCTAAATGGGTGGCGTGGGCTTGGCAATTGCGCAATCCACTTTGCAATCCGTGGACTTCGGTGGAGTTGCTTCGACCTCTGACCTTCTCTATCATCGTTTGCTTTCCGCTTCAAGTCGTGGATGTCGTTGCTCACTTGGCTTATCTTTTTCTCCACTATAGCTTATCGTTAGCTCTGCACCCGAAGTCTACCATGATTTTCGCACTCACGCTTCTCCATTGTTTCTTTCATACTGCTCGTCTCCTCCACATCTTGACCATAGACCTTGAGAAGAACAGCCTTGCCATAGGCTGCAGCGGCAGCGGCAGCATAATAGTGCCACCCATCTTGCTTGTGGGTGTCGGCGTAGTCACATATTCCTCGGACTACCAGGCAAGGAACTTCGTCCATGATGCCAGCTGCCTCCATTTCAAAGCAGATTGCGTCGTCATGGCCCCGGCGCAAATGATCCCGATCCTCGGGATTCTTAACAACGCCACCGCCTGAAAGTATGAGGCCTCGGTGAACCACAGATCCAGGTTTATCACGTTCGGGGCGAACCACGACCATCTTTTCGCTGGATGTCTCGCATCCATTACAATCATCTCCTTTATTGACATGGTGAAAAATTTTATTAAAGAGAACGTCGCCGCTGTTTGGTAGCGCATATCCAGGTTGTTTGGTGATACTTCTTATTATCTTCCCAAATGTACCCCTGCTCATAATCTCGTCCTCTTCCAAAGAACTATCCGCGTTAATCGAAATCGGAAAAGGCTTATCGAAAGACCCTTTTAGAACGAAAGTTCTATCTAGCTCGAATTTACCGAAATCATACTCAAGTACGCCAGGATGATTATCTCGGGGGTTGCTGACGGCGATATCGCCCAGACGGATGTCATACTTGGGAAGGCTTGGAATACCGGCTCCGATGCCGACCATCAAGGCAAATCGGACGTTTGGAAATTGCTGGCAAACAGTCGCGGCACATTAAGCGGCCTTCACGGTCCCCATTTGATGAGGTCGCGCTATGACGATCTTATGATCCCCAATGCGGCCGAAGGAATAAACGTATTTTCTGGGGCCTATGGCCTTTGGACGGCATTGGAATTCTTCATCTAGGCTGTACTTGACTGCGAGGGATTCATAGGAGAGAGCACAGAATATGGCCACCGTGATGTCCTCAGGAAGGATCTCCTTGAACTTGCCCATGTCGGATTCCTCGTCCGTGTCATCCCTCCCAGGGGTTGGCGTGCCCGTATCAAAGGTGATCCTCCTCCTCTTTTCAGCACCGGCTGCAACACCTCCGTTGTCCTCGGAAGTGTATACCCGCTTCGGCATTGTCTAAGAGGTAGTCTTTAGTAGGGGGGTCTCGGAATAGATGTGTTTTGGGCAGTTATCGCGTTCGATGGTCGGTTCCCCTGATTAAGGATTCGATCGCCACAATTTGCTGCAAACAGGCCAAGCTCTCATAACCGCCCTTGGAACAGGAAAGGTGGAATCTAGGTAAGGAACGTGGTCGAACGCGAAGGGAGAGAAAGGAGAATGACCCGATGGATGTTGCGGCGATGTTCAGCCTCATGGGTTAGTTACCTCAGCGAGCCCGGGCCCCCCGCTGGCCCTCCAATTCTTCAAAGTTGACTCAAAAGTATTGCCCCACAACGCTAAAAATTAGCCAATCAATCCCATATCACTGTAACGAGCCCAGCAAAGCCTGAGTTATAGTCAAGCGAATGACAAGTTGCTGATTTGATTCGCCGGATGAGGGCCAAGCAGGTGATTAAGCCAATCAGATCACTAGAACAATACTTATATTAGTAAGTTGTCACTTGCCTGGTTGTAGTTGCGCGAAAAGAGGGTCCGTTCTGGGATGCTGCCACCAAAATCATCAACTTTTGTCGCGCACGGCTGCAACAAAGTCTGATTGTTAAGTGTAAGATCTTAATAAGTCTTGCTACTTAGCTGACAGATACGTATAGCTATATTATGCGAAGGTGTAATGTTATGGCTCAACACGTCTTGGCCTTAGCGGACGGGCGGGACAAGACTGAGACAAGCCGATACAAGTCACGTGCGGTTACGTGCAGGATCCACGGGATCTGAAGCGAGCCATTACAGAGTACTATGTACGCACCATATGATCCTTTACCAAGGCATAGCGTCGTGCACGTTATGTTCTCCAATAAGCCTCGATGCACGGCGGTGGGTCTTCAGCCGCACAACGACCGTTAGGAAACCAAGCCTCGCAATCTATCGACAACCACCGCCCTCAGCACTCTTTCTCTTTCCCAGGAAGAGTAATATCTCTGATACTAGTTTGCTCTCGAAACCTTTCCGCGCAGGAAGTATGGCGCCAAAATATTTGGGGTGGTTCAAGTCCAAATTGAAGAAGGATATAAAACAAGACGGTGCGGCCACTCCACCCATTGTTCGGGCACCATCCCAATCATTGTGGAGACTTCTGTGTTGGATGGAGAAGAGCCGTAATCATTACTGACACAATCGCAGGCCTCAAGCCCGAGCCGCTCGATCAATCCGCGCCGCCAACACCTACGCCTTCTGCAACTACGGCTTCGGCGGCCTCTTCCCCCAGTCCTTTGCCTGCTCCGGCAGCATCCTTTCAACCAATCTCTTCCGACACGGCTTCAACCATCCAAAGCCTGCCCGAACGGTTGTGGAACCGAGCCTACGATGATCTCAAAGAGGAGGAGTCCGGGCTGGTGGATGCCTACGAGAAGCTGCTGTTTCGTAAACTCGAAGGCGATCCTAACTCCACAGACCTGGCGTCCCAGAAGAATAAGATCGAACAAAGAAACCCGGACATAAGGCGGGACCAACTAAGTCGACTTGTTACCGCTGGGTTGAAGAAGATAAAGGGAAAGGTTAAAATAAAGGAAAATATCGAAAAGGGAATGCAATTTATGTTATTCGCAAAAGGGGTGATAAATGCGGTAATAAAGGCCTATCCGGAAGCTAGTCTTGCGTGGGCCGGCGTTTGTTGTGCTTTACAGGTAAGTTTCGCGAAAATTTTGCGAAAACCTAAATTATAAATGCTAACGCAGTAAAGATGCTTACAAATCCAATAGCGGAAACGAAAGCCAACCGCGAAGTAATCGCTTATGTCGTTTCCAGGATGGAATGGTATTGGCAATTATCGGGGCTGCTCCTTGGCGAAAACAGAAACGACAGGAAATCCGCGGGATTGCGAGATGAACTAAAGAAGCACATTATCGACCTTTACAAAACCCTGCTCTTATACCAGATAAAAAGCGTTTATTCGTATTACCGGAGCCGGCACGTCGTTTTCTGGCGGGATGTGATTAAGCTTGACGATTGGGATGGCAGCCTAGAAACTATCAAGAGCGCCGAGGATACTATTCGACAGGATGCCTTTGCGTACAATATCGAGAGCATTAAGGGCCATTTCGAGAAGCTTGTTAAAGCTGCCGAGTTCCAGCAGAAGCTTCTCCCCGACATCCGTTAGGCCATCCGAGACCAAACGGCAGAACGGAAGGAGATGCGACAAGAAAAGAAGAGCGAGAAACAGGAAGAGAAGAACAAGGAATGCCTGGCCGACCTGCATACGACGGATCCCCGCGATGACAAGGAGCGTATTAAGCAGACCAAAGGCGGCTTGCTGGAGGACTCGTCTAACTGGATCCTCAAGCACGATGACTTCCGACGATGGCGCAACAACGATGAAGCCAGGCTGCTATGAATCAAAGGCGACCCCGGGAAGGGAAAGACGATGCTTTTGATTGCCATTGTCGATGAGCTAGAACGGCAGTTAAAGCAGTTGAAACAACCGCACCAGCCGTCTACTACCGTCCTCTCTTACTTCTTCTGCCAGGGCACAAATTCGGCTCTTAACAACGCTACGGCCGTATTACGGGGCCTGATCTACCTCTTCGGCGTCCGAAACCCATCGCTCCTTTCGTACCTACGAAAACGTTACGATACTGCCCGCTCAAAGCTCTTCGAGGACGCAAACGCCTTCTTCGCCCTGTCAGAAGTATTGGAAGGCATGCTGCGCCACTCAAGCCTGTCGAGGGTATATATCGTGATTGACGCGCTCGACGAGTGCGTGGCAGGCATGGAGATGCTTTTGAACTTCATACTTCGTAATACTTCTGAATCGCCTCGTGTTAAATGGATTGTGTCTAGCCGCAATCACGTCGAGCAGCGATTGGATAACTCGGGGATAACGCTCAGCCTCGAGCTGACACAAAATGCAAAGCAGGTGGCAGATGCCGTCAATGCTTATATCGACTTCAAAATATCCGAGCTTCCATCATTGGACAATAACGTACACAAGCCCTATGTACGGGACACCATGCGCCAAAAGGCTGACGGCACATTCCTCTGGGTAGCCCTCGTTATTCAGGAGCTTAAAAATGTTAAAAGCTGGCATGTGTTAAAGGTCGTCGAAGAAATACCCGCAGGCTTGGAAGAGCTTTACGGTCGAATGATCAAGTATATTCAACATTTAAAAAGGGACGCGGAGTTTTGTCGGCGCGTCCTTTCGACGGTTACCCTAGCATATCGACCACTTCGCCTAGCTGAACTCGGCGTTTTATCCGGACTACCCAATGAGATTACAGGCAGTATGAATAATATGAGGGACATTGTGGCCATGTGCGGCTCGTTCCTTACGATCCAAAACGGCTACGTTTACCTCATTCATCAATCAGTCAAGGACTACCTAAGTGGGAAAGCAAGCAGTACAATCTTCCCCTCCGGCCCCATAGACGTCCACCACGCCATCTTCTCGCGATCACTGGAGACTATGTCGACGCTACGGCGGAACATCTATGGCTTGCACCATCTTGGGCCAATCGGCGAGGTTAAAACACCAGAGCCGGATCCGCTTGCAGCCGTAAGGTACTCCTGTATCCATTGGGCCGATCATTTCTGCCAGTCTCAATATCAGGGCGGGCTCCGTAAAGGCGAAACTGTCCGCAGATTCCTTAATAAATATTTCCTTTACTGGCTCGAAGCTTTGGGTCTTATTCAACACATAGGGGACGCTATTCTCTCGATGATAAGACTAGAAAGCTTGCTAAGAGTCAGTTTCCATAACACTATAATTGAGAATGAAACTGATCAATATAGGAACAATCATACCATGGCGAATTACTAGATTTTGTCCAGGACTCACGCCGGTTCCTTCTCCACAATAGATGGGTGATTGAGAATGCTCCACTCCAGGCGTACGCATCAGCTCTTATATTCAGTCCGGTCAACTGCCTAATACGGAAGATATTTGAGAAGGAGGCGGAATGGATAAAAACAAAGCCTGTAGTAGCAAACGCCTGGAGCTCTTGCTTACAAACGCTCGAGGGCCATACCAATTGGGTCGCTTCGGTTGCATTTTCTCATGACTCCAAGCTATTGGCGTCGGGGTCATATGATGCTACCATTAAGATTTGGGATACGGTAACGGGGTCCCTTCAACAAACCCTCGAGGGCCATAACGATTGGGTCTTTTCGGTTGCATTCTCTCATAACTCCAAGCTATTAGCGTCGGGGTCCCGGGATAATACCATCAAGATTTGGGATGCGGTAACGGGATCCCTTCAGCAAACGTTCGGGGCCCATAACGATTGTGTTTTCTCGGTTGCATTCTCTCATGACTCCAAGCTATTGGCATCGGGGTCCCGTGATAAAACCATCAAAATTTGGGATACGGTAACGGGATCCCTTCAACAAACGATCGAGGGCCATAACAGGTCGGTCAAGTCGGTTGCATTTTCTCATAATTCCAAGCTATTAGCGTCGGGGCCAGAAGATAGTACAATCAAGATTTGGGATACAGTAACGGGATCCCTTCAACAAACGCTTGAAGGCCATAGCGGTGCGGTCGAATCGGTCGGATTCTCTCATAACTCCAAGCTATTGGCGTCGGGGTCCCGTAATAATACCATCAAGATTTGGAATGCGGTAACCGGATCCCTTCAACAAACGTTCGGGGCCTATAACGATTGGGTCTTTTCGGTTGCATTCTCTCATGATTCCAAGCTATTGGCGTCGGGGTCAGGTAAAAATAGTACCATCAAGATTTGGGATACGGTAACGGGATCCCTTCAACAAACGTTCGAAGGCCATTGCGGTACGGTCGAATCGGTTGCATTCTCTAATAACTCGAAGCTATTGGCGTCGGGGTCAGGTGATAAAACTATCAAGATTTGGGATACGGTAACGGGATCCTTCCAACAAACGTTCGAAGGCCATAGCGGTAGGATTAAATCGGTTACATTCTTTCATAACTCCAAGCTATTGGCATCGACGTCATATGATAATACCATCAAGATTTGGGACGCGGTAACGGGCTCCCTTCAACAAACGTTCGAACGCCATAACAGTTTGGTTAAATCGGTTGCATTTTCTCATAACTCCAGGCTATTGGCATCGACGTCATATGATAATACCATCAAGATTTGGGACGCGGTAACGGGATCCCTTCAACAAACGTTCGAAGGCCATGACGATTGGATTTTTTCGGTTGCATTCTCTCACAACTCCAAGCTATTAGCGTCGGGGTCAAGTGATAAAATTATCAAGATTTGGAATACGGTAACGGGGACCCTTCAACAAACGCTAGAAGGCCATAGCGGTACGGTTAGGTCGGTTGCATTTTCTCATAACTCCAAGCTGTTGGCGTCAGGGTCATATGATAATACCATTAAGATTTGGGATACGGTAACGGGATCCCTTCAACAAACGTTCGAAGGCCATAGCAATTCGGTCAAATTGGTTACATTCTCTCATAACTCCAAGCTATTAGCGTCGGGGTCAGATGATAAGACCATCAAGATTTGGGATGCGGTAACGGGATCCCTTCAACAAACACTCGACCTGAACGCTTTGGTACGAACCATGTCATTCGCAAATACCGACTTATATCTGAATACCAACATCGGCCGTATTAATCTAGCTGTTGAGACAAAAAGATTACAATCCTTACCTCGAACTCCGCATCCGGATCAAGCTCAGGAAGCACAATATTCTGGCTACGACTTAAGCCCCGATCGATCCTGGATCACCTGGAATAAACATAGCGTGCTGTGGCTTCCGACCGACTACCGGCCTTCCGCCTACGGGCCTTCCGCCTACGCCATTTCGTCTTTTGCGTCGCCATCGGCGCCGTCAGCGGTTACAAGGATTGCCCTCGGTAGTAGTTCGGGGAGGGTCGTGGTAATTGGGCTCTCGGATTCGGGGCCGTTATAGTTCTCGGAGCTATAGAAGAATCCTATTCCCCAAGGTCCACCCGCCCTTAAGAAATGCACACAGCACCCCGTATCACCTTTATTTCTCTCTCTCCCTCTCCTCCTCTCTCTTTCTCTCTTTTAATAACTTCGTTAATAGAAGGTCGTAAGTGTTCCTGCTAATTTATATTTTTATTCTTCGGTGTTGAACTGTGCGCGACGAATTTTCTTATGTTTTCTGGTAGGGAGGCCTTTCGGGAAAAGTGACAAGGATAAACTGGAGGAAGAGACGAGAAAGCCGGCATCGATGGACTTGCTTTTTGGATATCGTCGTCTCCCTCCTCTGTTCCGGAACTAGCTTCGCAACTTGTATTATTTGTTCTTGCGGCACCGAACGCATGAGCATAATCTGTCCCTTAATTTTCATATTAATTATGCCGCGGCATTAATTCAGCTAAACAGGAGTGAAGGGCGTCCAGGAAGTCGCTTTAAGGACAAAGGAAGTAATAGGAATATAAAGGAAACCTGGGGATGGAGGTAAAGGCAACTAACCGTGGGGCCATCTCAAAGCTGCCTGGAGCTATGAACTGTTCCGGTCGCTTACGGGATCCGCGTAGCTCGGAGGAGTTGTGTGCCAGATTATTTAAATAGTTTGCGCTTTTCCGCTTTCCGCGGTCCCTTTGCCTTCTTTACCCCGTTACCTTAAACACCCACTTTCCTTTCCTTGAGCACGTCTTTTCTGAACCCAGACTCCGAACATTCTAGATAGTGGACAGAGCTACGTTGAAACAAACATTATATTCAGTTACACCAAGATGTAACCGCTGTACCACGAAGAAATATTATTAAATTATCCCGATCTCAGTTCGAAGATACAATGGACCTGTGCATGTGGCAGTTAATACCTGAATCTACGCAAAAAACTATGAAGGTCTCTGGTGGTTGAAAGGAGTGCATTCGAGTTGGATGAAGGACTAGCCTAATAACCTGGAATCTGGAGCCACCTTATATAGACATCTCCCAGACCTTTTAAGCCCCTTCCCATGCATATGCGCCTTGACCCTGTATCGAAACGTTCTACTTCCCAGCGGGAAGTCCAGCTAGAAATCGGTCCTTCTCTCGTTGCATATATTCCTCGAGAGGAGTCAGACGAATGTTGTATTTCCGTTGCAGCGCCTCACCATCAATGCTGAGGTCCACGCGGTTAGCCCAGAGTTGGAACATTTGAAACATTGTTTTATTCTGCGCCTCTTCCTCAGGGGTCCGCCTCCTAGCTTTGATATCCCGTCCAGCCACCCTAGACAGGATAGCGCACACCTCGTCAGCGGTAAGGTTCTCAAAGCCCAGGTCGATCTCCTCGCCGCCAAACCGGTCTGGGTCTAGCAAGGCTGAAGCGGCAAGTTTCCCGATATCGCTCCCGTCGATATGGGGCATCTTGGCCCCTTTCTCGAATGCATGCGTGAACACGCCCGTCTCCACGAACTCGGGGTATACCAGCGAGCACCAAGGAGCTATGTAGTTGTAGTGAATATAAGACGGGCGGAGGATGGTATATCTGAGCCCAGAATCCCGGACTGCCTTCTCAACGGCTGCTTTGCTAGTGTAGTATCCCAGCAGAGCCGGATCCGCCTCGTGCTCCCACTTCTCGGGGTTCCCAGCCAAAAAGGCGGTTGATGCGACGACAATCTCGATGCCGGCTTCTTTGCAAGTCTGAACAATGCCACGTGCGTAATTCCCCTCGTCTGGACCGGGCCATAAGTTGAGAAAGATGCCCTTGCATCCTTTGGCCGCTTCCCGTATGGCGTCCAAGTCCCCGAAGTCGCGGATCTTGAATATACTAGCTCCCTGGTCCTCCAGTTGGCGAGCAGATTCCGAAAGCGGGTTGCGGGTAAGCGCATGGACCTTTGCGCCAGCCTCGAGGAGGAACCTTGCAGCTGCACCGCCTTGGTGGCCAGTTGCGCCCATGACTAAATATGATGCCATATTGGTATAAACTTTTGAATATGTGAGAATTTGTGTGTATTAGCTTTTCCTAAGGCCAAAGACAGAGCATTTACACCTCGGAATGTTATGAACCTTTTAATGCTGTTTCACGGCGCATCGCACATCGCCAGTGAGTCACATACCAAGGACATGATTACAAATCCCTTTCTATATGGCTAATCCTACGCATCGGCGTTAGGGCTCTTGGGCGTAGGGATTAACAGCTTTTCAGCTTTTTACCTCCGGACATAAGCAGGGGTCAGTTGAGAATAATCGGCTTTATACGACAGTCGCATAAATACTCCGCATGGCGACCGCCTTGGCACGATCAGATCCGTATATTCCTTCACGAACACAACGACGTTCCTTAACTGGACCATGAAAACTTAAGGAGAACCGCGTACAAATCGGCTTCCCGTAAGATTTGTCATCTCCGCATCGGATTAGTAATTGCTGTAGGTCTCTGTATCTAAGTCGAGGGCATTCCCACGATCATAGCGGCCAATGGCGAAGATGCTTTTATTCATGTGTAGATAAGTGCTTGAAAACGTCAGAATATCTTCCGGGAACATTGGCTAACTGCGTGCTCTACAGCGTGGCCGAATTCCGAGGCCGAGCTGATAACGGATTAACATCCTGGCGTGTCACAGTGGACACCCCATACGCCTCGTTCATCCATCGGTTTCGTCAGGTTCGACGCCCCTCCATCTCATCCCCAGGATCAAAAGGTCGGCTTGACAATGAACGCACCCCGTTCGATCGTGTTGACAAGAACATAACCGCTCTTGAAGTAAGGATACAGCGACCAGGTGCCAACGAAAGACGTGGTGCCTCCACCCGACTGGTTATCATCTTCGGGGTAAATGTCGAAGAAGCCGAGCTCCTTAACGCCGGCACCGGTCGGGTCCCTGGGGATCGACGAGAGGTCGAGGATGCGTAGGCCGGCGCCATAGTTAGACTGATAAGCACGCCCCTTGTGGACATACTGGTTATGGTCGATGCTTTTTGTCGCCCCCTTGTAGTATCCTGTCTGGATGGGCTTTTCGAGGTTGCTGATGTCCCAGATGTATGTGACGGGGTATCCATCTTTGGCAGGGCCCCTTTTCT
This sequence comes from Monosporascus sp. mg162, assembly GCA_004155945.1. Classification (NCBI taxonomy): domain Eukaryota; kingdom Fungi; phylum Ascomycota; class Sordariomycetes; order Xylariales; genus Monosporascus; species Monosporascus sp. mg162. The sequence goes on along the minus strand of QJNY01000582.1, from coordinate 8,404 downwards.
CGACCTCATCATACTCATCGTCCAAAATGAGGCTGTGGCGCACAGAGTCAGCGGCCCCTATTCTCGGAATTGCGAAAGTTCGGCAAAGGCAAGAACGGATTTCCAAGGGCAAACTTGTCGTGGCGTACTTGCACCAAGCAATATTGCTCTTGAAAGCTAGTTCACGAGGATAACAGTAATACATCAAGTCACTCACAATTGCTGCCAGTTCGGATCCAACACCCAACCTTGATGCGTGTAAGCGGCACCTTCGTAGGATGTTCTAGAGATGATCTTCGTAGTGGTCTTGTCGGTGACGTCGTAGCTGATATCCACAGGTTAGATTCCGCCTTCCCGCCTGGGCGAAAGACTTACATGGTCAAGGTGTCTTCATTATAACCATAGCAGATCTCGGTGCCGTTGTACTTCGTATGGGGACCTCGGTAAACTATGCATTGCGCGTCGTGAACGTAACCGTCCCCGCTGGCGCATCCCGGCGACGTTGGCTTCGAGGGGTCCTTCAGGTCAATAAAGATCAGACCCGCCCTGCACCCCGTGTTACGTGGGACTGCGCCGACGGCAACGGCATACTGCGACTCCTCATTCACAACGATGTTGTGGGTTGAGCCTTGGGGGAGTCCGTTGAAGTGAAAGATATCCCTGCTGTTGCTGAAAGTAACGGGCCTCGCGGGGTCTACAGTGAGCAACTGGAGCGCCGTCAGAGGGGATTAGACTATTACAATCACCCCTCAATTACGTACCTTCTTCATATCGAAGATCTGCACGCCGTGGCGTGCTGCCTCGCTGCCGATGACCATGTAGTTCTTGTAACTACGAATTTCCCGCCACTGCGAGGTGGTAGAATACTGGGGCAGCCGGCCCAAATAGATGAGTTTCCTGAGATGAGTTAGCACCCTGTTTCAGCACCGAAGCCGCCTCTTCGGTATGTTGCTTTGCCGTTTAACTTCGTCATAGAATGGCTATCGAGGCATACGCATGGAAAGATGTTCCACCTACCCCTCTTTGCTGACCTCAGCAAAAGCAGTACCTTGGCCCTGGCCAATAGCCACGAACTCACGACCGTCGTCACTGGTCCAACCCCAAGAAGAGGAGCCCTGGGCAAGAGGACCTCCAAGGTCGGCATGGCTCTTGAAATCATGGAAGTCGATCTAACGATGAATTAGAATCGCCTCGATGTCGGATATTAAACTATTGGATGTACCTTGCTGCATCGAAACGTCTGCTTTGCGTCACCAGGCACGACCTTCGCGAGCCCATTGACGCAAGGAACCGGGCCATCAGCGAGAGTGCGACTAGGGTAGTTGGAAGAATTGTAGATCCCAAGAGCGTCGCGGGCAGCCCAAGTGTCCTTCGCACTGTATTAGCTACCTGGGAATGATTTCGGGGAGAGTTGGTCTTCATACCAGCTTAATGGACATCAAGCGATCCATCATGATTCCGGTGTCGTACAGCTGTGCGCCCTTAACGTCATCCGGGGGAAGCTCCCTCGCCGCGGCGAGTCCGGAGGCTGTCGCCGCGACCAAACTGGCCACGAAACCCGACTTCATCTTGGCGGCGCTATGGCGATAGCAGCACAAGCAAATGGAGGAATTTCTGAGAAGGGGGATGTCATGGGGGGACGAGATATCGAACGCAGGCAGGAAGCCATCTGCGTTTTAATAGTGCCGTTGGTCATGACTCCGCTTCACGAGCCGAGCTCTTACTGAAGACTCTTGAACTGCCATGGCAGTTTGATAGCTCAATCACGGAGCCGAGTAGGTTGTGGTAGGCGGTAGGGAGACAACTTGCCGGCGGACACTCACCAAAACGGAAGGTGGTCAACCACGAATTGTGTCGTCAACGAGCTTGTCGGATTGCTAACAAAGTAGCCAGACTTGGCGCATTAACCGCCTATAGGAACGTCCAATCACACTTATCAACCCCAAGGGTACGAACAGCTTCGCAGTGTCACTGCAACCAAGCGCGGAATACGAATGCTAGCAGTACTACCTTCTTCGTTCGCTCTGCCATTCGAGTAATCTAAGTGGTGCGATTTCGTCTATGGAACCCTCGTATGCATTGCATGGATTAAGCAAACGGAAAACATACTGAGATAAGCCAATTAGAAGGATATAGTCCATTTTCCCCAGCATTCTGGCATCTGATAAGCCAGCCATGCCGGTCTGGACTGGAAATATCTGGCTAAGTATGTCGATATTGGGTTCAGTTGGGGGTGGTGTACTGATTACTTCCAATCAAGACGCATTTCAACTGATTATAACCGCAACACTTATCAGATGATGGTCCAAAGATGCCACTATATCAATGACTTCTAGCTCCCAACAGCGGAGCACGAGTGGAGCATCTTTTTAAATTCAAGAGTTCTACCGTCTACGGCTTGAAACAGTTTCGTAGTACCTCATACGTACTGGACCCTTGTAAGCATCGTAGTGCTATCCGTCTAAATATGGCTATGTAGATGTTTTCCAAATCAACAATCCGACGCATAATTAACTAGAATATTGGTAGCCGTATGCGCGTGACACATAATACTTCTTGTTATTACATACGTAAAGGTGGGATCGCATGCGATACATATTGACAGCAATAAGTCACCAAAGATAAGACTATCCGACCTGGGTGCTAGGGTTTGATCTTATCCGCGCGGCTTTCAGCGGTTAAAGACGACTTAACCCCTCGTGTACACACCAGGTAATGAATCAAGGACATTCGTCATCGCTCAGGTTCAGGGCCTACACATATTATTAAAACTCACAGGATATTCCATACCTTGTCGGAGATAGCCAAGATTTGGGAATGGCGTCCTTCTGAACCTAGTTCGTAGCAAGGCGGCAAAACAAAACGTAATAGCTATATAAAATCGTACAATATGCATCCTAGTGCCCAAGCCACTATGAATGCCCTGGGCTGCTTAATCGCCCTACGTCATAAACAAGGCGACGCCTACCTCATCCGTGAAGTCTCGCATTGCAAAGAGCAAAAAAATTTTAAGTAAGAGACGGGCCATTAAACCAGCGGTGGATGTCTAGGAAAGGAGTCCGTTCAAGTTGGATAAAAGTGACTTACTCGATTTGTTAAAACCGTTATATAGCTGCGTTACTATATTCAAGACTCCCATGCATGGCCCCTTCATCCCATACCACCACATCAAAAGACTTTAAGTCTTTAAATGCTGACTTGGTATTCCCTGCCGAAATTCAATTGGTCTGGGGAGTCCATGAACGAAAGTGGGGACACACTATGCTGCTTCTTACAATAAATAAATAAAAGGGGGGGAAACGGCCAAAGGGGCCGTGCCGCCGTGGGAGGACTAGCGAATCTTAGGGAGGGCCCCAGGGCTGCAGGAAAACCAACAGAGTCATCTAAAGTCCACCAGAAGTAACGTTTATCCTCCGAAAAGTATGGGACGATCTTCTGGAATAGGGGCAACCAAGCGACCCACTGTTCTATGCATATATAATTGAGTGGTCCCCAGGCCTTCCGTGGTGGCGACTTAGTATGGAATCCGACGGGCGGTATTAAGCTTATCTTTTATAAGATCTCGGAAGCGTGTCAAGATCGTCTAGGGAATCGATACTCTAGATCCCCGAATCTCCTTGACACATGTCGATGAGAGGACCGAAGTACACGGACACGTGGAAGCAGGCAGCTCAATATAAAAATTCCCGAGTTTATCCTCTCCCTAGTTTCTGTTTGATCCCTAAGTTTTCAATGACCAAACCAGATATCGCAGCAAGACGGCTCAATCATGGCCAGTCCGGGGCTGAGCGGCTCGCTCTGCGGGACAGGAGACGTGTTGATAATTCCGCAACTGTGGACAGAACGTTTCTCCCACGTCTCACACGACGACATCCGTCCCAGCATACATACTAGTTCCGTAATTCAACCCCTTAGACGGGGATGCATCTACCCTCCGACCTAGAACAACCTCTCGCCCAATCTTCGTCTCAAGCACTCAGTCTCTTCCCAGGGTTCAATCACACTCCGAGGGCGGCGCCGGGTCATCCACGAATTTGATGGCAGCGCACTTCAGCATGGTTAGTCAGCTGGTCAGTCATCCAGCTTCCTCGGCCCCCCAGCAAACGGGCACTCAGGTCTCTGCAGCTAGACAGTCAGAAAAGTAGAAAACCTACCGAGAAGTAATAGTTCCCGTCGCCCGTCCACTGTTGGATCTGCAGCACGGCATCGAGGCCGACCCACTCGGGCAGACCGGCCACGCTTGGCAGGCAGAACGGCCCCGTGGCGTGCGTGTAGAGCGTGCGCAGGTTGGTCTTGCTGGTTAGGGTACAGGACGTGTCGTTGGCGAGCACGGCGCTCACTTGCCACCCGGCCGTTGCGTTCGCCGAGTCCCAGCAAACGTCGATGCCGCTGACGGGCCACTCGGTCACGCCGCGCGACCGGTCCCCCATCTCGAACCCCCCGCACGGCGCCTCCTGCTGCCGCTGCCGATTGCTGCCGATCGGCTGCGGCGCTGTGATGACGAAGTGCGCGTTGGCGTTTAGGGCCAAGAGGGCTAGTAGAGCCGGGGTGATGAGCTTCGCAAGCATGGTTTCCTAGTCGTGCGGTGAGTGATGGATGATGGTTAAAGAGTGGTGGGGATTCGAGGTGGTGCTTAAGGAAGTGCTGTTACTGGCGGTTGTTCGAAGGGAAGGGGGAACGGACCGGTAGCAGGGGAACGGGAGCCGAACACGTTATATATACTTGGATATGTCGGCGTCGACGAAGTTGCATTCCCCATTCATATCGATGCTTCTGGGTCGGTGCTAGGAATGGGTAGGTGTTCAGATGATGCCGACACCAGGTAACGCCTACCTATCCCAAAACACATGCGTTACACACATGCGCACCTCCTGTACCGTTCAAGTTTGCTCCTACATGTGTCACAGGCATATCATATCAGCCTCGCACTTGCGTTGGCTAAGGATTGTTGGCTTTCCTCCCTTGCAGCGGCCTCGATGGTCTCAGCCACCGACGACCCAGCGGCCTGGCTCCCAATTTCGATATTTTGGTTAGAGAGGGCGCCCGCGATGCATGATGTATTTCCTCTTGGGTATGATTGACGCTGTTGAGGGGGAGCGCGGTTCGCTGCTTCCGCCTTCGAAACATTTGTCGGGTCCGGGACATGGCGGAAAAGAAAAGACGCAAACAGTGGCATCCAAAGGCTCGGATTTCGGTACCTGTATTTGAACTATTACGTTCAGTCGTCTTCTCTGCTGACTGATTAAGTATGCGAGGAGAATCCCTTGTCATCTTGTGCATGCCAAGACCTGTCAGCAGCCTACATCTAGATCGGGTGACACCGCAGATCTCCCTCCACGTGCACTTCGATGCTATGTCCGAGCTGGTTACAGACGAGATACATATGCAGAATGGTGAAACAGGCATTACGAGCAAATCAGTGAGTTATGCATTCAAGCACGGGGAAGTTAGATCGGATAACAATGTGACAGGTTGCTTTGTGTGTGATGCTACCAGTAGCATGTGACGGATGGCTCGAACCTAATACAGAGTTGTACAACATGACTAGCACTCATTAAGGGTACATGATATTTGACCCATGTTAGTAGCAATGGCTGGCGCAAGTCATCTATATATGCATCTCGTTAATTAGATCTTATTTTGCACAAAATCCCGGTCTAAGTAGGTACGCAGAGGCCGACCTGGGAGGATGGCTGGCGTTCTGCACGCGTGCAATGTTGAGTTCCTCGAGTCATACCTGGCTCCATGGTCATTATTGGATTATGGCAAAAGATCTTGCCCTCGAACATTGTTAGTCCAAGCGTTAGATAGGTATATATGCATTCCCATAGTCATGTTGGTCTATTCGAGGACCAAGGCAGACTTATTGAGTTCTGAAGTGTTGGGACCCTGAGGAGGAGGTCCTGCAGGTCCTTAGGATCGCGCATGTTTCCGCAATCACGTCCGGCGAGCTGTAGTTCGGTATAGATAGATCGAGCTATTCCAGTAATGAGGGGAGGACAACGGGTACGAAGCTTGCACTGCCGTGCTGCAACCCGCAGGGGACGAGGACTCTGGGGCTGTGGTGCGATGGCATTCGTTGTGCTCTTGCTGTTTTTCACGAACGGAATGGGCTAAGTGTGGTGGCTTCTAGCACATATGGGCAGCAAGTGGGTGGCACCCTGTTGTAACAAAGTCCCTCTTTGTCTCCCGCCGCGCCGCTATCCCGGGACTTGCCGTCCATCGTCAAGCCATGCTGCTGCGATGAAACCCCAGAACGAGTTGCCTCCACCTACAGGTAAGCAGATGTCCTCGCTCATGGTACAGGTACTGAGGAATTTACTGAATTATTACAGAGCGCTGTGAGACGGTTCAGGAGGTTGGAGGCGGCCATGTCGATGCCGTAGTCAGCAATCGACTAGCCACCCTAGACCAAAGCATAGTACGCATTATCCGAGAGGTTGATTGGCCATTTCCAAATAAAAAGCCGCCCAGCTTCTAAAAGCTTTGCAGAAGGTGCTGACGCCGTGATATCAGACTGCTGATCGACGGAGGGAATGGCTGGTGACTTCGTTGCGCAGACAGACAGTTAGGGAATTATCTGTCGCACTGCTTGGCATTCTCGACGCTCTGTAGGAACGCGTCCTGTGACGCCTCCTCATCTCTCCAGTTGTGAGAGTTGTAGACCCAGGACTGTCCACACGCATAGCGGCGTGACGAGCGCTGGAGTGGACCCTTGCGTTGTTGATGTATCGCATTCCGGCAGATGAGACTAGTTGGGCCAGCTTTTGATGGTGGAATCCGAAGGGCGGCAATTTGTAGGCGCAGTTGGATTCGTTTGGTGTGCTTGTGGTGATGTTGTGAATAGTCATTAGCAGTAACTAAGGGCTTACCTCAGCTAGCTCTTACCTCAGCTAGCTCAGGCCCCGCTGGCTCGTTCTCCATTTTCTTCAAAGTCACTTAAGTACTACTCCACAACGTTAAAATTTAACCAATCAAATCCCAAATCCCCGTAACGAGCCAGCGAGGCCTAAGTTGTAATTGTGCGAAAAAGGGGTCCGTTCTGTAAATTTGCTTCTTTAGAAAAACAAAAACCGTGATAATTTAATAACCAAACGTCTCCTGTAGTCATATATATATATATACGATTCCCTACATCATAGCCTATTACCAGTACCATTCTGGTTTTGATTAAAACCTTTTTGTTACTCCTAAACCTTAACGGGTTAATCAATTACAACCAGAATACGTTACGTTATTATCCCCCCTTTTAAAATACGATAAATTCGAATTCTTTTTATTTTACCGCGCGAATTTAACAAAACAAGATATACGCAAACGTACGTTAATATTTTGGCAACAGCGACGGTCGGAAATAAACTTTAAAAGCTTTATCCGTAGTTAAATTCTTTATAACGATATAAGCCGAATTACTAATTTAATCGTTCGGATTTACCGTTTAATTAACATATTAAAAAAAACGAATATGCGATAAATTTTTAACGTATGAAAGTTGGCAAAAGTTTATTACTTTTACTAATCAGGACCTTATTATAAGCAAATACCATAATACGTTATACGAAAAGTTTATACCTTTTGCAAAAGGGCCTGGATTTTGTTACCTGCCGGAAAATCCTTTATAAGAAATTAACGTAATCCATATTACCTTAAACGAAAGCGAATAATTTATAAAAATGTTAATTCCTAACTGGTTTAAGCTTTTAAACCAAATAATTATATACTTAAAGAAAAAGTGGTAATCGTATAATACGAAACGGAAAACGAAGTAGTTTTATTACAATAACGATCCAAACGTTTTTACGTATTTTTTCTTTATAGTTTTAGCTATTATGGTTAAAGTTATTTCCAAAATCAACGGTAATTATCTGCCTTATTTATTAAGCAGGTTTTGTAACGAACCTATTATACGACCACCTGGAGGTATAAGCAGTATCCGAAAGGGGTTCTTGATTTGCAGGTAACAATAGGGCGAGGAATAATTTAGTAATCTGTTCGTTAAAAAGATTTGCGGACTTTTCTCTTAATCGAAAAACGTTGCCTTTAATTAAAGACTTAAATTAATAGGTAAAAAACGAATTTATCTAGGTACTATCTATATAGGAAAACCGTTCGTTATATATCCTTTTATTTTTTGGTAAGTATGCCTTTAATCTATGTGATTTACCGTAATCTACCCCACTTGTCCTAGATTAACTAGATTACATTAAATTACCAAGGTCTTGGCTAGCTCCGTAGTTTACCCGGAGCTCGTCCGCGTTAATCCTAAAGGAGCATTCTTATTTTGGAGAACCTTTGGTTTGTAACATTATTCCCCTTTTCCAAGAATTTTTATTCCAAAAATAAAAAAGGTAAATATCCTTTTGTTCGAAACCGCCTTTTGCAATTTTTTTTTTTTTTTTTTTTTTTTTTTTTTTTTTTTTTTTTT